>VUJU01005850.1:0-12264 GCA_009835225.1 Aphis craccivora
TAATTAAAATGTAAAAACAATGTCATATCCACCTTGATGATAATATTTTCAACATTTGGCCATAGATAATATAAGAATATAATATTATCTATGCATTTGGCTCCAAAATCCAAATTATTAATAATAATTTGACATTTTGTCGATTTTTTATTTTTCTAATCTGTATTTAATGAAAACCACGATATCTTAAATCGTGATGAAACCTTATCTATGATTTTATGGTTATCACGGCTACCACGTGTCCACGTGGAAATATTGAATAACAAAATACAAATTAGTAATTACAAAATGTATGTATAGTTTTTATTATTAAATATAATTAAATATAATTATTGTTTTTCTACTATAATACACTGTTGTTTAGAGACAAAAATCAAGATCAATATACGACCGCTTATAATTTATAATGACTCGGGTAAGCAAAATTTGATTACTTATATATTAATAAATTTATGTATTGATCACACGGGTACACCATATTTTAAGAGCATAAATTAGTATTGACTGTATAGGTATAACATCTTATTTAGATTATAATTTGTATTATGAAGAAAATTGGCCACAACAATAAAAAATTATGTTTGTGTGATATGCTGTTTGCTGCTATGTACTTCATTCATTGGTGTAGTAATGTAGTATGTTACCTAATATAAAAGACATACCTACCTGTTATATATATTATATTTTTATTTCATTTTATCGCAACTACCTGTGACTGAAGTCATTAACATTAACAACATTAACAATCATACAATACCATTATACTCATTTTAATAACTGGTACACAACAATAACTTACTTTTTCTGAGATGGAGTAAAAACAACATAAGTTTGGAAGAATTTTTTTTTTTTATAAAACAAAAAGTGCTCATAGGCTATCTACATCTAAAGATATTTATAGATTTACGTTTGATTGTTTTAACATGATATAAGTAATATTATTTATTTGATGATTATACAATACAGAAAGACATTGACGTTTTATCTGATCAGACATAATATTATACTGCAGAGTGAACTTAGATTATGGGAATGACACTGTTTTAATTGGCTTTGATGAAGTGGTTGTGCATATAGGTTATAGTGTATAGACTATAGTATAGTATATTACAGTAGTCTTGCTAATCCGGGCAATTTATATTTTGTACTTTTACTCATATCGTATAATTTATATATTCAAGAATACCTATTATAATGATATTATCATTTTGATTAATAACAATAATAATGTGTATTGTAAAATTGTAAATCAATACACTTTTAATTTGTGTAAATAGATAAGGTGTTTATTAAAAAATATTTATTAGTAAGTAAAAGAACGTCATTCTGTTTAATCCAGATTTTTGAAAATCTGGTTGGAGTCCGATCCCATCTAATCCGGATTAGCAAGACTACTGTAATTAACCTTTTGTACTAAAAAATGCACTATGGACATTATTAGTTAGAATTTTGATGTAGTCTTGTATTTTTGGTATCAAGAGAATTAAATTATGTAAATTTTATATTACGGTTTTTAAATTTAATGCTTAAAATATCTATGACTTAGGTTAGGTTATAAGCTTTATTTCATATTTTATTATAATCATAAACTTTTTATAGCATAATTTTAGATTCTGAGTGAAGCGAGGAATTTATTGGTTTCACAAAGATGTTTATTTATTTATTTTTTCCTCCCAAACTTGCTCAAAAGTATCAAGTGTAGCATCTTTTCTGAAAGGTAATGTTCTTGAGCTGGTACTTTATAGAGGTCAATTTTTGATTTTCTCAATAGTTATTTAACCCCACGGGAAAAACACACCGAACAATTATGAAAAAATAGGATTTCAATTTCTAACGCTTTGTTTATCACCATAGAAACAAATAATATTTAAATATTTAATTAAATAAAAAAATATTTTTTCGTCTGCTTAGAATTGTCTTTTATCGAATACTGCAAAATTACACTTTCCTGTATGAGGACCGAAGGGACGACGATATGGACAAACTTCCTCCGCCACAATGCTGGCCTACTTTTTTTCTTTTCATTAAGCTCACTCAGTTTTTGCATATTAAACTAAAAAGATTATTATTAATATTTGAATAATATAAAAATTCTTGTTTTTACTTAATTTAATTTTTTTAATAGTGCTAATACTTTACCATTATTTGTAATAGTAACAAATAGTTTTATACCTTAACATTAATATTATTTACTGTAATGTACAAAACTTTGAGCATTTTTATTTTTTTTTAATTTATAATTTCAGTTTTTTATAAAAAAATATAACAAATTTCTATAAATTGAACTTTATCTAAAACAAATAGTTGGTTATATTATTTATGATATTATACCAAAAAATGTGTATAATTAATAAATGCTTTATTTTGTAGATTAAACAAGATGGACAAAAAATGAAGAAGAAGAAGAAGAAAATCAAGGTGTGTTAAATAATTAAAAAATATATTCATAAAATTAGTATTCATAATTAGTATATAATATATTATATTTTCCTTTACTATAGCTATCAACTAGAAATGAAATTGAATCTAATTATTCTACAGCCAATCCATTGAAATGTAATGTATGTAATTTATTAAATTTTTTAAATAACATTCATAGAAATACTATTGGTTTAAGGTTTCTACTTTATAAATATGTTTTGATTATATATTTATTATTTTAGACTCAGTTAATCTCCATATCACCAAAAAATATCCATTATTCAGAAACCAGTGACAAATATTTTAAGTGTGACAAAACCGAAGATACCGAAGATTTACATAAAGGTCTGCTTTTATATAATTTCATAAAATGTTATTAATTAATTAATATTAAATATATCTGTTCCAATCTTTAGATCAATTTTCAACTCATATTTCTATTGCAAAATATATTTCAGAAGTCAAAAAAGGATTAGCATTGTAAGTTAAAATGAGTTAATATTCTAATTATTATTTATTGAATAATTCATATTATGTTGTACAATTAATTATAATTAGCTGAATTATTTATTTAATTACCTAATGTTTAATTTGTACACAAATATTGTTTTAATAAAACAATTGAAAAATTATTTTAAATTTAAAAACACCTATTTTTATATACTATTAATTGTTATATAGTTATTTTTATGATCACCATATTATTATTAATGTGGCATTTTAAACACATATTATAATTTTTAACTAATAATGACTTATTTATCCATAAGTTCTTAAAAATGAGAAATTATGTAAGAATATTAATTTATAGATTAAAAAAGAAAAAGAAAAATGGAGATAAAAAAAGGGTTTGTATTATTTTAAAAATAAATATAAATCATTTAGGTATTAAATTAATACATCTTTTTTTAGGAAAAAAATAATAATAAAACTAAAAAAAAGAAAACTGCATTGAAATCAGATGAGTTTAATACTGAGACTTGTTATGATATTTGCAAGAATTTAAATAAAGACAAAAATGGCGCTACCAATTTAAATAAAGGTCAGTGTGGTTTTTTGTAGTGTTGTTATTGTAAAAATCATTTTAGCGAACATAGATTAGGTCAAGATACTACTAAGTATGAACAAAACACTATGTCCCAGCACAAATCTATATGATTTTATATTATGTTATATATTGTGGGTTTTAGACAATAAAAATCACTCACAATTTAATTTTAATAAACACTATATTACATAAATATGTATGAATATAAATGTGAAAAACAAATATCAATATTCGTTACAATGACAGAGGAATCGCGGAAAATGTTGTGGAGTGTAATTCACGGTGTGTCGCAGAGTGTACTCACGGACTGACTAACCAACTGAGCGTCTGACCAGCCGGTATATATATAAGCTTCGATTGTTCTAGAACTTTTTCGAAATTATCGTATATTCTAGAACATGGAATTTCCCATTATTCACTGACAATATTGTAAACAACTTGGACGACTCGTGGTGCGTTGTTTACGTCGCCACAATATATTTAGAATAAGATTTTGGCTAAAACAAACAAAGTATTATTCATATACTTACTAATTTTGGTGGCTTACCCCATAAGTGCAAAATATGGCCCAAGCGCAAAAATAAATATCCTATAAGCGCAAATCAGTTTTATTAAAATACCTAGTAGTTTTTATATTTATATTTAATAAATGATTTACAGTGATATTAAAATTTGCAATATTGAAATAAGTTGGTTCCAAAAAAAGTTCCATGTTTGAATAATGGACATAACTTTAAATTTGCTTCAATTGTCATTGTAATTTGTTACAATATAATGCAGACAAATGCAATAACCATCGTTGCAATTTGTTGTGAAACGGGTAAAAAATAGTGTATCAGGTTATACATTTTTTTTTTGCGCTTTTATTTCACTACCATAGTTAAAAGCTCAATTAAATTTTGTGCTTTAGAGTATCATCGACTTTTGGTTACTACTAGCAATTCTTTATCTTTTGATGTGTAAATGTGTAAATAACAATGTTTAGTCATAAATTATGTACATCATATACATATTTGTTTAATAATATATGAACATGTTTCTATGAGTACTGGTGGTTTCAAGTTCATATTATATTATTATGAGTATTGTCACTAATGTGAAAACTACAGTCATATTTTGTTATCAGTTGTGTATGATTTTTTTAGTATCAACCAAATTCAAATTTTTAATACTTTTCAACTTAACACTTGCAATGAGTACTTCTACTAACTGTACAAAACTAGCTTCTAGTTAAAATGGGGGGGGGAATGCTGGCTCTCGGTACACTTGTCCAATTTATACTGTATTTCATTAATATTTTAATTTTAATTTTTAGATGAATTGGCAACTTTTATTTCTATTTCAAATGCTACAGAAAGAGGTGACATAGAATCTCTATTGTAAGTCTTTATGAAAGTAAATTCTATATTAAATATTAATATTATTATTTTATTCAATGTTTAAAAAAATAAAATGTCATTTCTTTCACATTCAATTTTAATGAAGTATTTATTTAGACCTACATTTACAAATATTAAATATTAAATTTTTAGCTTTTTTGTTTCAATAAATTTCTATTCTAATTTTAAAATTATTTTGAGCTTTTTAAAACAAAAAAATGTAATATCATTTTTAATATTAATATAGATATTTAAAGTTTTTTAACCTAACCGGACTCCAGTTATAGTAAAAATTATATTTTGTGGGGTTTATTATGTGCTCAAAAAACAAATATGTAAATAGTAAAAAGAGTTTTTTTTTTTAATAAATCGGTTGTTTTCTTAATTTAAATTTTTTGGTAGCCCATGTATAAATTAAATAAATGATGAAATGATTTTTATTAATTTATAATATATTATGTAGGTATCTTTATACTCTATGTACTTAAGTAATTATTATTCATTTTATTTTATTGTTATGTCAATTGTAGAAAAAAAAATGAGAAAAAAGTGAAAAATAAAAAAAAGGTTAGTATTCTTGTGAAACAATAAAAATATTTTATTATATTGTTATGTTTTCTTTAGGTGCTTGATAATAATAATTTAGATAACAATAAAGTTATATTGAAGACAGAAAAAAATCAAAAGACTCAATCAAACGAGGATTGTAAAGCAGGTTTTGGTTTGAATGAACATAAGAAAAAAACTCGAACAACTAATAAAAGTAACCTAACCTAACTAAAAAACAAAATTTTCACCACATTTAAAGGAGTACTTTGGGTGTGAAGTATAATTATTATTTTTTCAATATCAGAATTACAAAAAAAGTTGTTTGGATTTCAAAATACTTGATTTTAAAACGATAAAAAAATTTTTTTTGTGTGTTCAAAAAAATTCATAAACAATATTTTACAACCAAAGTTTTCTTTTTTATATGATGAAAATGTTGCTTTGTAATGACTGTAGCCTTCTTAGTTCTTTCTTACACAAAACAATTATCACTATATTTTACATTTGTAAGACAACATAATATGTGGGTGTAACATCATCTCTTAAAAAAAATTTAAAAAATGCATGTTTCATAATGTTTTGTGTACATGCGTTAATTATAACCTAATTTATCAGTATTTTTATAAGATTTAATAAAATCACCATAATTTTTTTATAAAATACTGTATTACTTGAAAAATGAACACAAATTAACATATTATGTAATTTATAGATTTTTTAACGGTCTGTTTTATTTACTTAAATAATATAATATTCTTTCCAGTTTTTATAATAAATTAATACATTTTTTTTTCTATATGTATTTTGCTTTATTGACTTGCGTTTTTCACTGATGCTTTTTTCCTCTAGCACTGTTTAGTAAATTTGTATTAGTTTGTACTTGCGAAAGGTTTAAATTAATGCTCTATATTTTTAAATTACTCAGGAAAAACAAAAACAATCAATAAAGAAACTCGACTACATACTACAAATGAAGATGAGTATACAAGGTATTTATAAAATTAACAAATTATGTAAGTTTATTTTATATCTATTGTAAGTTAAATTAAATACAAATAACTATTATTAAATCAATAAAATAAGCAAATTAAAAAGAAGTAAAATTAAAAAAAAAGTTTTTTGTGTTATTTTCTACTCTGTATTATGTAAAAAAAAATGTATACTTAAAACATAATTTGTTACACACAATACTATTTCATGTTAGAATAACTTAAGTCCAAAAAAAAAAAACGTCAATTGGCTATTAAATATTTTATATTAACCCAACTAATTACTAACATTAGGGTTATTGTGTAAATACAATTAATTCTATTAATTATTTTACTATCTATAATACAATAAAAATGTAATTGTGATTTTAATTTTTTTTTTTTGTTTTGTAAAATTGTATGTATACACAAAAAGATATTTTAACATTTTTTTTTTTTTTTTTTTTTTTTTAGATTGAAAAGGATGGTAAAAAAAATTAAAAAAGAAAAGAAAAAAAATCAACAGGTTTTAATGTTGTCCTTAAGTTTTAATAAAGTTGGTACATTAACTTTTTTTTCACATTAGATTCAACTTATAAATAATTTAAAAAATGAAAATGATCCAGTTCAAACAAAGAAGAGAGTTTACAATAAAAGAAAACTAAATGAATGCAATGAAATGCTTTTGGATTTTAATGAACCCTTCAAAAAAATTCAAAGTTAGTAATTTAAAAAATTTAAATGGATAAAGATAGGTAATATATTTATTTGTTTTTAGATTTGGCTGTTACTTCTTTGTGTACAGATTATGTTAATATTTTGTAAGTATAAAATAATAAAACAATAATATAAATCATGTACTCACATTATAAAACGATTGTAAATTAACTTTATTTGCTTGTACCCTTTACATAAATTATTTTAGATATTAGTTTTTATACATAGGTATCAGTGGCGTGCGGTCAGGGCAAGCCCGCTCAAAAAGGAAGAAAAATAAATTTAGTTAATTCATTATATTTATGAGCAATACAATGTATGGTTTTTATTTGAAATATAATAGTTATACTTCATAGTTCATTATCTATATAATATAGACCTTACCTTACCAACTACAATAAAATTATAATATAGTCAATATTATAACTTTATAGTAAGAAAATTGGTAAGAAAATTAATAAATAAGTTCATGTAGGTAGGTAATATATTGACAGAAGCCCTTTGGATTTTATTATCTATCTGGCTCATATCTAGTTTTGTAAGTGTGATAGGGCGGGGTGTCCATGATTTTATGTAACAGTCGGAAGCGCTTTTAAATACCTTTTCTGGTACCTACCAACTTTCGATAATTGTTTTTTTTTTTTTTGGTTAATCACAATAAAATAAACTCAATATTGTTTTATATTTTATTAATAAAAACAAAACACAATTTAGATTTTTATGATAACGTTACCAATGAATTAATAAAAAAATGTAGACGAATGGATTTTATTTATAAAAAAAATAAATAGGTAAATAAATACTATACATTATAAAAAAAAAAAACTATTTTTTATTTACCTAAATAATTAATAAGTAACGGTTTTTTTTTTGCGCTTACCCAGCTTCTTTCAATACTACCACACGCCACTGATAGGTATAGATAATTTAATATATAATTTGGTATTGCTCCTTTTTCAATGACTTATACACATTAGATTGCAATGAATATACATGACTCACTTAGTGATTTAATAAATTATTGTTTTTTTTTTTTTTTTTATAGAAAAAGGCCATCAAAAAAAATTAAAAAATCTAAGGTATTTATCTATTTGAAATAATTAGAGGGTTTAGTGCAAAAACCAGCTATCTACTTTTTTTTAAATGTATTTTTTTGATTGTTTTTCTGATAAATCATAATTTTGTCTAAATTTCAGTGTAATTTTTCAAAGTATTTCTGTATTTACAAAGGCTAATAACATGTACATTTTTATTTATCATCTCATTTTTAGTCCTGAATAACTTTAAAATAGGTAGAAATTTGGTTTTTGTTTTTACCAATCAATTATAAAAAATATTGTTTTTTCCAGATAGAGACAGACTATAAAAGCTTTTGACATTTTATTTGAAAGAAATGAACCTTCTTGTAATTAGATTTCAATTGCTAAATGATCTGTTTCAGATTGCAACCGAAGAAGAAACTGAGAGATCAAAAGATGAAACTAAAAATAAAATTCATAAAAAAATGAAATATTTGAATAGAATTATAGCTGATGATTGCTCAAAAGAAATAAACATAGGTAAAATTTAGAACTTTAAAATGTCTTTTCTATAAAAAGTGTTTTGAATTTCATTACTTAATTAAGACAATAAATCCCATAAATTTCCCATTTCATTAATAAAATCTTTTAACTATTTAGAAATATTACGTTTACCCTACAAAAAATACATTATTGTCATTATATCAAATACATTTTTTGTAAAAAAAAAAAATAATAAAAAAAAATTTATTTTTATTTTTAATTTGATATTGTAATTTTATATTATATTATACTATTATTAAAATGTTATATAGATACTGAAATGATAAACAGTACTCATAATTCAAGAATAATTTCAAAATTCCACAAGGATCCCTCCAAATTGTAAGTATAAATACTACGTAAAATAAGCTCATAATTTTTTTTCTGAAATAATGGATGTAAAAATAAAAGAAATCACATTGTATGCATTTAATATATATAATATATATATATTTTTTTTTGTAGATTACATAAATTATTAAAGAAGAAGAAGAAAGCTATAAAGGTATATATAATTTATTATTTGTTATTCTAATTTATTAATATTAATTTGATTAATCATTTTGGATGCACTTTAATACTCTAAATCACATTTATTTGTATACCTATTTAATATATAATATCAAAATATAATAACACGGCTAAAAGTGATTCAAAGAGTCAGGTCCTTTTTTGACCTATTATACTATACCAATTTTCAATACCCTGTCATTGTTGGCCCTTCTCAAGTTTGTTCTACTGAATAAAAACATACTAAGCTTAAATATCACTTATCAATATTCATTCACTTTTTCTAATTATAACAATCAATATTTGGTATTTAAAGTCAGGTAACATAAAAAAAATTATTACATTATTACATTAATTACATGATTTTTTATTCTAAGTTAATTAATGATTATATTGACTAATATGTGATTTTTTTTTTTTGTATTTCTCTTAAGTCACTTATAAATTATATAAAATGAGTTTCGATTTTATGAATGGTTTCAGTTAGCAAATTAAATGTAAATAGTTCGGTAAATGAAAAATTACTTTTAGGTAATTCAAACAATGATTGTCAAAAACTTTTACATAAAACCAGTTTTCGACAAAATCAATTCTCATTTCTGTTAGATTAATTCAAATATGAGGTTCATGGGCTTAATTTTTTCGTATATAAACGTTATAATTCACAAAATGTATAATAAATATTCCTTTAACCACTATTTAAATATATTAATAGTATCACATATAAAAATAATTTTCTAATATTTTAAGTTTAAGTTATTAAGAAATTGTATAGGTACTTAAACAAAAATAACACTTAGTTTTTTTCGTTCCATCTAGATTCTGAGTGAAGCAAAGAATGTATTGGTTTTACAATGATGTTTAATTTTTTTTTAAATACTTTCTCCTCCTAAACTTGCTCAAAAGTATCAAGTGTAGAACCTTTTCTGAAAGGTAATGTTCTTGACTCTTGATCTGGTACTTTAAAGAGGTCATTTTTCGATTTCCTCAATAGTTATTTAACGTCACAGGGAAAAAAGCGAAAAATTATGAAAAAACGGGATTTAAATTTCTAACGCTTTGTTTATAACCATAGAAACGAATAATATTTAAATATTTAATGAAAAAAAATATATTCTTTCGTCCACTCAAAATCGTTTTTTATCGAATGCAATATATGCATTCAAATCAAACACAATGCAAAATTACACTATCCTATCCGAGGACCGAAGGTACGATATGGACAAACTTCCTCCACCGCAAAACTGACTTTTTAATTATACTATTTTTCAATATATGATGTCATGATGATGATGGTGACAGCTGGTTATCAAATTAATTAAACGTTTTTGGTTGAAATGTCTACTGCTTTTGAGATAATTTGTTAGGTTTTGAAAAATGTCGATTGTTAAGTGTAAGTCTGGTCTTTTTTGTTTGTTTTTCTTAATTATTTTGAAATGTACAGAAAATTTTCTATTTGGATAACTCCAAAGTGCAAGTTCAATTCAATTTGGATACAGAAAACATTTTCAAATTTGAAGAATGAAATATTATTTTAACAACATAATATGTATTATACACCATAAAAAACACATCAATCTGTCTACACTATCTTAGCAATAAGTGTCTAGTTCCATATTCAGACATATAAATCGTTATTATTTATAAGCTAAACATAATAATTTCGTATAAGTACGTCATTGAATTCACTAGATGTATAATGTATTTTCTTGGTTATTAACTTTTTTATAGGCTGAGGAGGTTAGTACAGAACAAATGTTAACCAAAAAACCGAACAAAAGTAAACGACAGACGATTGATAAGAAATATTCGGTAAAAACTTCCCTTAGATCAGTGGACATCGCGGATAAGAAAACATACGATAATAACGATCATGATTCTAGAGAAGACGGCAACAAAGCCGACACAGATTTATATTTCAGCCGACATTATGATAAAGAGTCAAACATTGTCAACAGCTCATCAACCAATATCGAAAATGTTCATGTAGGGAAATCTTCTCTCGAGTGTGACGTTTGCTTTAGAACGTTTATTAGCAAATCTAAATTATGTGTACATAAAAGAACACACACCGATGAGGAACCACATACGTGCGACATGTGTGGACGATCATTTACGAACAGTTCACATTTGGTTAGACATAATAGAACGCATACTGGTGAGAAACCATATACATGTGACGTTTGTGGACGATCATTTACGCAGAATAGCAATTTAGTTGTACATTATAGAACGCATACCGGGGAGAAACCATATGCGTGCGACATTTGTGGACTATCATTTGCTCATAAATTCAGTTTGGTTTATCATAATAGAACGCATACTGGTGAGAAACCACATACATGTGACGTTTGTGGACTATCATTTATGAGAAAGAGTGATTTGGTTGTACATAATAGAACGCATACTGGTGAGAAATCACATACATGCGACGTTTGTGGACGGTCATTTATGAGAAAGAGTGATTTGGTTATACATAATAGAACGCATACTGGTGAGAAACCATATACATGCGACGTGTGTGGACGATCGTTTACAAAACAATCAAATTTGGTTAGACATAATAAAGTTCATATTGGTGTGAAACCACATATATGCGACGTTTGTGGACTATCATTTGCGCATAAATCCAGTTTAGCTGTACATTATAGAACGCATACCAGGGAAAAACCATATGCCTGTGACGTTTGTAAACAATTATTTATGACGAAGAGTGATTTGGTTAAACATAATAGAACGCATACCGGGGAAAAACCATATGCATGTGGCTGTTGTGAAAAAGAATTCTCAACTAGCGGTCATCGTTTAACGCATATACTAAATGTTCATTACAAATGCTTTTAAATTATTCGCTAATTATTAATACCACTATTAGTCATAGTTCATAAACGAAATCAGCCGTTCATCACACTACTGGTCCAGGGCAGGATATCACCACATCATATGCATGATGTTCACCTAAATGCCTTTACATTCCTCAGCTAGGTAGTTCAAAACGAACAAGTATTCAAACCTTACAGCTCGTTCTGTCAGTGACGATCTTCCGTCGTATTTTTGTGAATAAAAAATTGTATACAGCTTAAATATGGTACCAGTAATCACTGACGTCA
>VUJU01005851.1:1864-12263 GCA_009835225.1 Aphis craccivora
AGGTGACCGGAGCCGACAGGTGCTCGTTACCCGACTAGTAATTACCCTTTGACCTACTTAAGGTGGTGTTGCATAGCAAGTCGAGGGATATTTTCGATTTGTGCGGAACGGAGCGACGGCACCGAAGAGCGCAGCGACGAGTGCCGAAACACGCGCAGTCAAATTTTATGCATTTTACATTTTTACATTTTTTAAAATGCATTTTAACCCAACTCCTACTTGAGGGAGCGTTGCATAGCAAGTCGAGGGATATTTTCGATTTGTGCGGAGCGGAGCGACGGCGCCGAGGAGCGTAGCGACGAGTGCCGAAACACGCGCAGTTAAAGTTAATTGTATTGACTGTTAGGTTTTTCATAATGTATATAAGCGGAATAAACAATAAAATAAAGAAATTGAATTTGAATTTTAAAATTATTGTCCCCGTAAAAAGAATTTAAATAGGTGTACACGCTCCGCCGGCAGTAATGTAGTGGTATTGCGCGCATGCGTATAAACGTAAAATCGCAAACTTTGTAAGGCTATAACTTCCAAAATAATGGTTTCCGCACAAAAATTCAAACAGTTTCGAAATCAGCGTTAAAAAATACATCTTTTAAAGAAAAAAATTTCGAAATTTGTCAGGGGCGTGGTAAAGTGCATTTGTTTCTAAATAAACATTTGGTACTCACCGATAATATGTTTTGTTTAATGAACAGATTCGTATCCTTTAAATGCTATCACGTGATTGAATGTATTAAATTTGAAGTGTATAATAAAACGCCAAAATTATTTATCCAATAATTGTGATAATTTAACCACAAACATTTATTGATGTGTTGGTAAGCAAGACGGACGCATATTATGTCTGTGTAACCGGTAGTGCATCTTCCAAACAACTGGCTACTGGTAGCGCCGTAGCAGAGACGCGTAGAACCGATACCGACAAACTAATGTCGGTGATCATGGAGGGGGGGTCCCATTACCGGATTACCGAGTGTCGAAAAAAAACAGCAGTCATATTGGATGAGCTGCGCTTCTCTCTCCCCAGTAGCCTGCCATTCTTTACATTCACCCGACCAACAGCCGAACAAATACACACACACACATATAGGCACGACGGAACATTTTGCTATAATATTTTATTTCAATAAAAGATTTTTCTCTTATTTTTTATTGCCTGAAGTTTAAACTCTAAACTCATTTTACACAATATACTCATTTTAAATATTATGTATCTTTTTAAAAGTATTTACCTAGGAAGAAACGATTCTAAATACTACACTTTTAATTTCGTATTGTACCGTTCAAATAATGTATATTAAATTTTATTTTTTACAATTATTCTCAAATGATATTTACAGACATTTGTTACTAATAACTCATACTTTAATAAATTATCCATATGAGTAAAAAAAATATTATTATTATTATTATTAGTGTATAATAGTAATTTAATATCATTCACTCAAAAAAAGGTAAAATTACCTATATATTGTCTATAAAATTTTTGAAATACAGAAATGATATATAAATAATAAATAAAATAAAATAATAAAATACAAAAAATAAAAATAAAAAATAAATAATAATAATAATATAATAATATAATTAATATATTAATTATACTAATTAATACATTAGTGTGCAGTATTATTTATATTGTTGAAATTATCAAAACAATATTGTGTAGCCGTGTAGGTATATTATTATATAGCCAATTAGTACATATTAACGGACTATTATACCTACATATAACAGATATAGGTAAAAAAGTAACTATATTTAATATACATACCTACCTTACTATGCCTCAACGACGCATAGTATAGTCTTTTTATAATACTTTTAACATTGTAATTAAATACAAAATATACAAATAGGTACATATTATATGGTAGTCAGAGGCTTTTTTTTCCGTGACTTATTTTTTACGTGGTTTTTTTTACCGTGGATTTTTTTTCTCGTGGCTTTTTTTTCCATGGATTTTTTTTCTTGGCTTTTTTTTCCGTGGATTTTTTTTCCCTGGCTTTTTTTTCTGACTACCACTGTGAACACTTTATATGTATATATTTTTAATTTTTTATAATAATCATAATAATGTGTTGTTAAAAAAAATCTTAGATATGTGTATAATGTATATATCGTATAAGAGAAAGTAACTTTAACTTTTAATAATCAAATCAAGAATTACGTGAAAAAATCAAAAAAAAAAAAAAAAATGATAAGAAAACGGGCGGCCCCCCGGAGTTTCGTCGTCGTATATAATATATTAAATACAAACATAGGTACAAAGACGACACCGGATGTAGACTTATAATCCGCAGAACGTCGGCATCGGCCGGATACTTAAGAGAATGTCAGCGCACTATTTGTTTTCTCTCATTGGCCGACGAGCACAAAACGCATTTACGCAGAATCATTTTTTCTATATTTTTTAGTAATCTTAGAGTAAAATCACCCATTACAAAAAAGATAGATAATAATATATTTTTTTTTTTGAGGGAATGACATATCGATTTTATATTATATTGTTATTTGACTTTCAAAACAAACAAAATAATGTTGTAAACGTAAACGATGTTTAAATTGTTTTGAGACCATATTTCGACAAATCGATATGTCATTCCCCCAAAAATATTATTCTCTATCTTTTTTGTACTACGTGTTTTTACACTAAGATCACTTAAAATCATAGAAAAAATGATCCTGCGTAAATGCGTTTTGTCTATGTTACGCGTGGACCAAAGTGAGAAAACAAATAGTGCGCTAACATCGTCTTAAACGTATCTACTCTGATGTAAAATATAATGCGTTTGTAATCGGTCGCATTCAAAACTCACACAGCCCCAGACAGGAGTCCTGCCTATACGATATAATTGTGTTACATATATACACAGATAACTAATGCGACTGGCGTCGGCTATACGTGTTAATCGAAACGTATACATATATAAGCGCAATAAACGTATAGGTGCCAAGCATATAATATAACAACGGGATTCGGCGCCGACCGGGCGCGCAGATGTTTCTAGGCATTCACAGCTGCTCTTGTTTGCGCCGTCACATGAACGTGTATGGTAGGTAATAGGTATACCATGGTTAACTATGGAACGTGTATACCAGGGGTGGCCAAACTGCGGCTCGCATTGTATCATAACATTTTTACAAAAATTCTTTCTTATATGAATATATTATTATGTATTTAAAAAAGTGTAGGAACAAATTACAAAAAAATATTATAGCGTCCTTGATATCATATTTAAATATGTATTTTTTAAATTTTTAATTATAAATTATTTTATTTTTTGTTATATAATATATAACAATAATATGACCTTTTTTCCATTTCGGCTCTTTCGTATTTATAAATACATTGGGTAGCTCGCGAGTCTCTTCTCGCTGGCCAACCCTGGTATACATATAGCTAGAAAGCCTACATAATAATAATATTATAATATTATCTAGGCACTCTACATATAGCTAACATAAACGAAATTTTTCAATAAAGGTACTTTATTAATTCAACGTCAAAAACATTCTTTTATTTAATAATAAAAACTCTTTATGTAGATATAAAATACTGGTCTTTAAATATCAAGTTCAATTTAAAACAGATAAAGTTATCAACAAATAATATTTAAACTTAAGGTATCGTCCAATACCTATGCCTCCAACCGTAGTTATTTCATTTCATTTTATTGTGGAAAAGTACATTTAATTTATTAAGATTATTGATTAATAATATAATAGTTGTATAAAATTATATAGCTAAATAACCATTGTGATAACTGATAAGTGATAAATATAATACACTATAATATATGTGAAATATACCAACAATTTGTTGTTCTTTAATACCTAGGTCTTCATACATTATTTCCAAATATTTATATTATATTGAAACTGTCTTTGTCCTTTCCAGTTGAAAGTGTATAAATTAAAAGAAGTTTCTTAAAGTCAAAACTCATAAAAACTAGGTTACAATCTACAATGGGAAATTATCTATTAGAGGAACTAATGAAGATGTACTGTGAAAGTGAAAATGACATTAACATCAGTTATGAAGAAGTTATTGAAAATTTTATAAAAACCAGTCCATATTTATTTAAAGCATTACATTAAAAAATAAAAAGTGTACCTACCTATACTGTATAATGTGTTTATTATAAAATCTTAAATGTTTAATTTTTGTATTTCTATGAGGATTAAATTTAATATACTATATTTTTAATGTATTGTAACAAAATGTAAAGGTAAGATCTAGAATATCTCGGATTTCTGATGTAGATAACAGTTACAGATAACAGTTCAAAAGAATGTTTCTGCTTGGTATACAATGTTTAATTTTATACTTGATAATTACTGAGGCTGATATAATTCTCATTGACTAGTTTAAACAGCCAACTAATTTATGATAATTAATAACAAATTTTCCGTCTAAATAATTAGAGTCAAGTATTTTACTAATATAATCTTAAGATGATATGATCTTTAGATCTCGAAATTATTTAACTAAATTGAATTACATATATAAGCTGTCATTTTACAAACTGTTTATTTAGAAAATATAAATACATTGATTAAGGTGTTTCAATACCTAAACAGTAGATATACTGTTTTTATTTAATAAGTTCTCTTTTATCTCAGATGTTAACGGCTCATCAAAGAAACTTATAAAATAGCTAAAGATTGATATGAAATAGTCAAAATATAGAATAGATATTGTGAGTAGAAATACCCATACTACTAAAACTAAAGAACCTATTATAACTATGGTGACCAGATATATAATTTTTTTTTAAAGTACATTTTAAAACTTAGTTTCTCCTCTGTCGTAATTGCCCAATGAGTGTACCAATTTTTCACATGTTACTGTGTCATAGACTATAGATCATCTCTTTCTATAAAAATTGTTTTTTATTATTATTATTATCTTATATAAAACTAATTATTTAAAATTATTATATCAACTCATTAGATGTGCGTCTTTATGATTAAAATTTTTTGAAAATTAAGTAAACTTAAACTTAAGTATAAATATTTAAGTTATTTTTTAAAGGTAAAAATACAAAGTGTAAAATTTGAATAAATAAATAAAAAACTTTGTTAATATGTAGGGAATATATTAACAAATAACAAATTAAAATAACTATGCTACCAACCAATTAGATTTCATTAGCTCAAACCATAAAATATAAATTAATGCTAAATTAAAAAAAAAAATTATAAACATGTATTAGCACATAATATTTTCAAAATGAGTACAATTTCATAAACTTATATGACTTACTTAACACTAGAACTTGCATGAAAAAAATAGTACTGCCTTACAAAAAATATTACTTCTGGTCACCAAAATTATTCTAACTGATGTTCTGGGTTCACATGACGTTTCATATGAAAATGAATATGATTGTAAGAAAGATCTTAAATTTCAATTAACTAGATAACTAGATAACTAAATATTGTTGAGTTTATCAGATTCTTAACAAATATAAATATAAAATTGTAAAAAGAAAATGTTTAACACATTTTTAAAGTATTGTTATAATACAATAATTCTTACTATTTTTATCTATTAATGATAACATAAATGGCTATAATACAACCATTTACAGTCATACAGTCAGTTTATTTTCTGGAAGTTACCAAATTTAAAGGTATAAATAATGAGTAACTTTTTTAAAAATTTCTTCATTAATAATATTGTATATGTACCTACCTATGAACATGTTTGTATTGAAATCAAAATTAAATTTAAAATATTAATTTTAATAAACCAAAATTATTTTACTTGAATTATATACCTACTCGTTAAGTTTTTTAGAAGATAAAAATGCTGCTTTATCAATTTTTTTATCAAAATATTATTTACAATTAATGAATCAAAAGCAATAGTTATATTCTACAGACTGTTAATAGCAAAGATGATGAATTTTTTAACAAAAATACATTTTCATATTTTTTTTGTAGAAAGTACCCTATTAATATTTGTATTTTTAGACGATAGTATCGAACTTATAACATGGTATAATAAATTAGGCAGTGTAAATCAATTTTAAACTGATCAATTGATTTATACTGATTAACACTATTATCGTTATTATTATAAAATAATGTACTCAATAATATTTAATTATTAACACAGGCAATAGTAGCAATGTTTTTTAAATTTTGAACGAAGTGATGAATGTATTGATTTTACAATGATGTGTGATTTTTTTTGTGTGTGTGTGTACAGCATAACTAATCGAAATAATGCTCCAATTTCAAACTATGGGGGTGGTTTCCGATGTAAACGTGAATATCCTTGGTGCATTATAGAGGTCAAAAGTAAACATTTTCCAACAGTTTTCAAAAAAATCGAGAAAAACAAAAAAAAAAAATGACGGAAAAACGGGAAATTTTACGCAATACCAGTTTTCGATCAAATCGATTTTTTTATATGGTTGTAATTCAAAAACTAATTACTGTAAATACTTGAAATTTTCACCAAATGTTTATGTCAGTGTTATCTATATACAGTTTAATTTTCAAAATTGTTTGACTCTTTTTGAGTTATTTATAGACGATAGAAATGTTCAATGTTTATGAAAAAAAATTTTGGATGGCCAAAAAAAAATTAAAAAATCGTTAGTCACAATTTTTTTTATAAGCGTTTATAGTTCAAATTTTTACGAAATCTGTCGTAAATGCGAAAAATTGCAAGTAATTTTGAAGTTGAAAAATCATAAAGTTTTTGTGTTAATAACTAAGAATTAAAAATACAACACTAAGTTTTCCTTCAAGTATCTATAGAGAAAATTCGAGGCATCATTATTGGGAAAATTTAAAGTGAGTTTGAATTTTAAATTTTTATGAAATAGCGTAACGATAGCGATTTATCCTTAAACGATTTTAATTATTTGTTATTATTCAAAAAGTTTAATTCGTGGATACTTGAAATTTTTACCAGTTATATAGATTGGTGTTTTTTTTTACGTGATTTAATTTTCAAAATATTTTGAATTTTTTTGAGCTATTTATACTGAAATTATCAATTTTTCAAGAAAATTTTTTTTGGAGTGTCGATGAAATTTTTTTGGCCCTATCAAAATACTTTAAAATTTAATGCAAAGTTCCTCATAAGTTATTCTTATAGTGATTAAAAAATTATAAGAATACACAATATGCACAATTTTTTTTTATTATTATTTTTTTTATTAATCAATTCGTGTCCGACTCCCGTCCGAGCAACACGTATGTTTTCCGTATCACTCCGCATTTATAGCTTCGAAAGCATAAAGACGAGTCTTCGCATAACAGGTATTATGTTTATTATATTTTCAACGAATAACGTCCAAATATAAATACCCCGACACCGTACTAGATAACGGCCGCCTCTCACGCGGTTGTTGCCTGCCAAGGTCACCTACCGGCTATTCGCATATCTCAACTAATTCTAATGAATCCGAAACTGTCTCCGTTAATTATCTCCAAAGTCAAGCCACCTGCACAGCACACCGATAAGTCACCGACGATACGCACTAACAATGAATCTAATTGGCATATAGTCGATTCTAATAACCGCATCAGATCACCAAAATCACCAAATTCCCCTCTATCTAAAAAACCAAACAATATTTTTTTACATCCAAAAACCGTTATGCACCGCTCTCATAAACTATTGATAATGTAAATAAAAATGAAACCGAAAATCAACATATGGACATCTCAACCAAACAGCCCACCGAAATCAATAGTGATACTAATAACGTCAAAATAAATCTCCCACCTCCTATCTTTATTGAAGCGCAACTAAATTACAATGAATTGTGTCTCAAACTTACTGAATTAACTGACGCCTCCAGTTTTAAATACAAAAGTACCACAAAAGGGGTTAAAATACAAACATTTAGCTCCGATTCATACACATCTGTTATCAAATACCTCAAAGAGGAAGCCGTCTCCTTCCACTCATATCAACCTAAAGAGAACAAACCGTACAGAATCGTCATCCGAAATCTTCACCCCACTACTGACGTAAATTATATTTCTAAGGAGCTATTGGAACTCGGGTTCCAAGTTAAAAACATAACTAATGTACTTCATAAGTCCACCAAAACACCACTACCCCTATTTTTCATCGATCTAGAACAATCGGAGTCCAATCAAGACATTTTCAAATTAACACTTCTCTGCTACTCTAAAGTAAAAGTTGAGACTCCCCACGTTATAAAAGAAATCCCCCAATGTCAGCGATGTCAATCCTACGGCCACACCCGCAGTTACTGTTTTCATAACCCAAGATGTGTCCGATGTGGAAACAATCACGAATCAACTCAGTGTAAAAAAGACCGTTCTGAACCAGCAAAATGCGCGCTATGCGGTGGCTCTCACCCGGCAAACTATAGAGGCTGTCAAACACACAAGGACTTATTAAAACACAGAAAATTACATCTTACCCCCTCACAAAGAAATAATAACAAATCTCCTCATACCTTTTTTGAAACTAATATCACTCAAGATAACTTAAAATCACAAAATTTCCCACCAATTCCAAATACTGGCTGTATACAATCCACTATACCCAACATCACCAAACCGACGGGAAACCGTTTTAACAATTGGTCCAAAAATGAGGTACTTGCCGAAAATAACTTAACCAATCAACTTTCTTTCTTTATAAATGAATTAAAGTCATTAATCAACCCCATGATTACACTTCTCACGACCGTCATAGAAAAATTCATCAAGGATGGCCGCTAACCAACTAACAAAACCTATCATTATACTCTTATGGAATGCCAATGGAATACTAAATAATATAAATGAACTACAAATATCACTAATCGAAAACCAAGTCGATATAGCCATGATCTCTGAAACACATCTCACAAATAACTTGGCCTTTAAAATATTCGGTTACAACATACTAAGGGCAGACCACCCCGACGGTACCGCTCATGGTGGTGCAGCGTTAATTATCTCTAATAAAATAGCACACACTCCATCTTAACTCTCTACATCACCCGATCTGCAAATAACCAACACTTCTTTGCTTATTGACTCCAAACCAGTCTCCATTGCTTCTGCATATCTTCCCCAGGACGGAAATTTCTGGAAAACGAACTCCTCCAATATATATCCACGTTAAATCATACATTCCTATTAGGAGCTGACTTCAATGCCAAACACCATTGTTGGGGATGCTGAACAATCAACACCAGAGGCCGTTCTCTCCAGAATCTTATCAGAATAAAACACGCCAAAATACATGCACCATACGCACCAACCTATTGGCCTTCTCACCTAGGCCGCAACCCTGATTTTCTCGACTTCTTCATCTCTAACCTTCCAAATCACCTCCAGACAAAACTAACCAACCTAAATGATCCAGCGTCTGACCATACTCCAGTTCTAATTCAAATAAATGCCTCAATCTCATCGCATAACAATAATAATCCTTCCCAAATAAATTGGCCAAGGTTTCGTAGCATCATGACTAGAAATTCACACCTCAACATCAAGCTAAAATCTCACGCAGACATTGACGACGCCATCAGAAACTTTACTGAAACTATTATCAACGCAAAAAATAATTCCTCCCTTCCAGTTCACAATCTAAAATCTGATCATCTTATCACACCTGAAATCAGACAACTCATAACGGAAAAACGTAGAGCCCGTAACCGCTGGCAATACTCTCACTATCCTGAGGACAGGCAAAAATACAATTCACTATCTAATAAACTTAAATCTCTTCTCAAGACCCACAAAAATGAACTCTACAAATCTCACCTTGCTTCTCTTTCCCCAAACAAGGGCACACTGTGGAAAAAAACCAAATGTCTACTCCAACACAAGGAAACTCTCCCACCACTAGTCCGAGAAGACAATACAATAGCAGTCGACGATCAAGATAAAGCCGAACTATTAGCCTCTCACCTCGCTGACTCTTTTAAGCCACACTCTTCACTCCCCTGCCCAAATCACATTGAATTAGTTAAAACATCTCTACTCTCTCCACTACCGATGGCCCCACCAACTAAACACATAACGCCTGCCGAAGTCTCCAACATTATCAAAAACCTGAAAAACAACAAGTCGCCCGGTCATGATAAAATCTCAAATTAAATTATTAAAAACCTCCCACCTAAATCAATTATTTGGCTGACATACATATTCAACGCCCTACTTCGCCTATCATATTTCCCTCCCACATGGAAGCACTCTATTATCATAATAATATTGAAACCAGGTAAACCTTCTAACAGTCCTACTTCGTACAGACCGATTAGTCTCTTACCAGCTTTTGGCAAAATGTTTGAAAAAAAAAGGCTAATACCAATAGCTCATAATGAAAAAATCCTGCCTGACATTCAGTTCGGATTCCGTTCCAGTCATTCAACCACCCATCAACTACACCGCGTAACCGATT
>VUJU01005852.1:0-12259 GCA_009835225.1 Aphis craccivora
TAGAAACTAGAAAAAAATATTAAAAATCTGGAGTTTAATGAAATCAAAATGTTTAAACGTCAATATTTTCAAAAAAATTAACTCTACAAAATGGCTATCTTCGATTTTTTTGAAAATAATTAAATAAAAAAATATATTTTTTAACTTTTTTACCAAAACATTAAAATAAATTAAAACATAAAAAAATTGTAGTTCATGTCCCTGTGAGTATTATTGTGAAATCAGAATTATGATATGTCCCTTATTTCAGGAGATATCACAATGGGTAAATCCTCACGGGACACCCTGTATAATCATATTTAATAATTAATAAATACCACTGGAGAAAATTGTTTTACCATACAAATGCAGATGGACGAATAATATATATTATGAATATTTAATTTTTTTAAATATCCATATCCCTTTTCGAATGTACCTATAATATAAAAACGGGAATTTTTTTTCATAAAAAAAGTCCGAGATATTCATTAAAAATCGATTCAGGTTATTTAATTATTGTTTTTATACATATTATTTAACGTGGTGTTTCCACGTGGTTACAAATAATATTATGATAATCTATCGATGTGGGTATCCCTTATAAATGATCTATGATTTAACTAACTTCTATTAAATTGTGGTAAAAAAAAATTAATACCTACTTCTATTATGATTAACGCAATATTTTTAATAGCGTTTGTTATGTGAATATATATATTATATAAAAAAATATTCTGTGGTAAATATCTTACACATATCATCTGTATTTTCAAAAGCACCTATTATATTGTTAGTATGAAATTTAGATTAAAAAAAACTAGTATTACCATGTTTTTTAAAACTAATCAATTACTTAACCATATAAGTACTATCATATTCATTTTCAAATTTAATTAAGTGGAAAAGTATTGCAACTTTTGTAATTTTATTTACACATACCAATTATAAGCACACATTATAATGTTATATACGTACGCACAAAATTTTCATTCAGCGGTGCACCTAATTTGATCAAAACTTTAAAAATCTATTATTTTAATTTAAATGCATTAGCTCAGTGAATGTACCAACGTCCATTTCAGTAAGTGGTTCAACTAATTGTTTAGAAGTAGAATGATTTGATATTTTCTTAAACCTCATCCCAATAACTCTTCCTCATCCAACCCGCATCCTCATCCCGATTATCTTCCACATCCTACCTGCACCCTAATCCAATCGGCATCGTGATGAGGAAGAGTAATTGGGATGAGGGTACGGGTCGAATGAGGAAGAGTGATTGGGATGGTGTTTTAAAACATACCAAATCATTCTACTTTTAGAGTTACATTATTTTTCTATGGTTACACATTATAAATAATTTTAAATTGTATAGATTTCAGTAGATAACGACTACCTCTATTATTTACTTATTTAATTTTGGACTGCCCTAAAAGATAAAATGTTTGTTTGAACGTTTATTTAAAAAAAAAAATATAGCAATTTTCACAACCACTCTAATTATATTTCTGTATACTCTAACTAATATAGCTCCATCGTACATATATGTACATATATATATTCTTTATAAAGAGTAATCAAGTCGCATGCACTATGATTCCTCAAATGGAATGCGCAAATATACGTTGAAAACTCGATAAAAGAGTAATTATTTACAATTAGGATGACACAACAAAATACATGATTCATTATTTATCGTGCAATTATCTTCCATAATAACAATAAGAAATATTAGCTACAACGATAAATTAAGATCTAGCTAAATATAATGTTAACCTTGAAATCAAAAATGTTTGAATAACTACTAAATGTATCATATTATATAATATGTATAAGTAGTGTGAATAATAATGAAAAATAAAATTAAACTTACTATAGGTAGTTAACTTATAAAAATTGAGAGACATATTATTAGTTATAAATAAATAATATTATTTGTCTCTCAATTTAACTATATACCTACCTATCTAATATTATATAGAAGTATTCGATTATGGGTCGATTTCGAAACCAGTTTTTTGCGTTTAAAATTATTCAAGAGTTCTCACTCAGTATTTATTTGCACGTAAAAGTAACTTCCAATTCATACATAATACTAGATCAAATACATCAATACAAATATACAATAATTATTTGCTTTCACATCTCATTAAATTATTATCCTAAGAAATCGTGTTAAAACCAAGGCTTTAACTTACTGAAATTAACTGTATTTTAATTCATATTATTTAAAATAAGTACTTTTAGTTTAAAGAGTGTAGAAAATGACATTGATCGAATTAAATAAAATAACGAATAACAATTAAATATTATACGTACTGTTACTGATAATAATTGATAACGTATTATTCTAGTTATGAAAAAATATGAATAACATTCATTATTGAGGTTACTAGACAGCCCAGACCATGCTAAAAATATGAGGGTAAAATTGTAAAAAAAAATACTAACATACTTAAAAAATATAACTGTTTAGAGCTCCCAACATTATCTATTATTTATATAAAGAATTTATCTACTTAAAGAAATAAATCGACTATAATTAATCGTTTTAAAATCTGATAAAAAAATACAATACACTGAATTATTTTGTTTTTAATAAAACTAAGTTCTTATATTGTCTATAAATATTAGTAAATTATAATTATAATTTTTTTACAAGTCTTTAAATTAATATTTAGAAATTATAATCAATAACATAAAATTATAGTATGCATTTAATATATTATTCTAAATATTAAACTGAATGTTCCATTTTTATGTTCCACAAAAATTAATAATTAATAACTATGTCTTATTTAATGTACAACATTGATTTACTGCAGTAAATTGTGCTCTATGTCAATTTGTCATTGACTGTTAAAATATTGAATAGCTGTTATATTAATTTACTTTTTAATTATATTAATAACGTTTCAAATCTATTTAAGTTAAAAGAAAAATAATTTCATAGTGATACACGTGTGAAATACAAATTTAATAGACTGTCACTATTGTAGTCATTTCTAAGTGTATACTGTATACCAATAAAAAATAAATTACGCAGGTACTATAATATATGTTAGATCAAATGTATACATTATTATACATAGTTTTATAGGTATACCACTTCATGTTTAATACACTACTGTAATACATTTTATATATTTTTTATTCCAGTAAATCAGTGCATGGTTATTTAATATTTATATAGTAACAGTATTTATTTTATAAAAAATAAAAACAGTAACAACTATAAAAAATGCATAAGCTTAATTAAAAAGTACATAAGATCATGCTATAAAAATACGATGATACGAACTACACAATATAATACGTATTATAACAAAAAACGAAGTTTAAAAAATACAGCTTATAGTAAACCATAATATTATTATGAAAGAATATAAAATTATTATTTTTAACAATAAAATGCAGATTTATTTATAAGATGATCATGGTATAAATCACCCAGGTATTCTTGAACAAGGGTGCAGTGGATAAAAAAGTTTAAATAATGCATGCATCATATCAGATAAGCTAGGATAAGAAAACATTAATAGGAATAAGGAAGTAAAAAAAAATTAAGATCAACAAAATACGTTATTGTATGAATGAAAAAATAATATCAATAAAAAGAACAATTTTTGAAAAATAAATAAAATAGCTATTGAAAGAAAAACAACTAGTGCAACACAAATAAAAATGCAAACAAGAAATACATTCATCGCTCCACTCAAAACCTAAAATGAAACGGACATATATTTTATTGATTATATTTTAACCTAAACATGGGTAAATTATCAAATAATAATACAATATAATAGAAACATTGAATTTAAATTATTGCAATAGGTACCTTACTTAAAACTAAAAACGGGTACGACCATATAATAGTGGTCTTTTGTAGAATTATTAATAATTTACATTTTAAATGTTTTGAAAAAGAGAATAAATTAAAACATATTATATAACAAACAGTATCCATTAATAACAGTTATAGTTAATACACGCATAAAAAATAATAATTACTGAAGATCAGATATCGAATAAGGCACGATGAACAAAAAATATACATACAAATGTATTAAAAAATGTTGTTATAACAAATCATATTATTACCGATAATAAAAAAATATAATAATACAATTATCAGTTGGTCTCGGCTATATAAACAATATTTTATAACTTCAGATAATATTAATTTAACATATTTCTGTAACTATTCAAAAATAAACAAAGACGGCATTTTGTATTAATTATTATTAATATCAATAGAATATTAATTATTATCAAATACAATATTATTATGACTGTATAACATAAAGCAGAAATAATTAAATAATACATATAAAATGATTTTATAATATCTTTTGTTTATAATTGTATAATATATATTTTAGTAAACAGTATGTAGAAATTATTAAAATCAAAAAAAAAAAGAATTTATTTTATTAAGAAGCTATTTACAATGTGTGTCAAAATATATAGAATTGTATAAGCCAATGTTTTAATTTCATGATTAAAATAATAATTTAAAATCAAATTTTATTTTATGCTTAGTTATTCATTAAATGTATATTATTTTTTGAATATTTATTATAATAAAATTAATACTATAGTCGTAGAAGTATTTTATAACTTACTAATGTTGAGTTTTTGTCACACGTGTTGCGCGATCGCTCACACATGTTTATGTAAAATCCTAACAACAAAATGTTACAATATCAGCATGTGTCTTTTGATACAAAACAATATAATATATAAACATAACTATAATAACTTATATGAAATGCTTTGATAATAATTACCTGATAAGTTTTAAATATACATTATTCTTGTATGGAAATAACAATGTACACCTATTTCTCAAATGTTCTAAAATATAATATCATCTTAATATATTAGCTTTTAAAGATACTCAACTACTCAAAATTGACATAAAATCACAAGATTTTTTTTCTGTAATTGTTTTAAAATATAGTTAAAGTAAAATACAAACTTATCTATAATTTTTTTATTCAAGTAAGTGTTGATCTATTAAAGAAAATAACTTTCTAATTTAGAAATAACACAATTAAATGCATTTGAAGAGATATTTGCAAGAGAGCTTAAACTCATTTTTATTATTTGGGATATTCAATTCGAAATATCGACGATAAAATTACTACTGGCTTAGTTACGCACTGAAGTTATTAGAAAAAAAATGTGTCAGTTACTGAATATTGTATAAAATATATTTTCTACTTAACAGCGTATGGTGTAGATTGAATTTCTCGTCACGTAGAAATTCGATTTTTTTTATTAAATAGCCCCGTTACTATTCACTGTATTAAACAAATAAAAAATATATATATTTAATTTTTGAATAAACTTAACGTACCTTTTCCGTTCTGTCCTTAATCTTTAATTTAAAACTCCTTAATCCACGAACCCTCAAACGTAGAACTTTACATATACGCGATCTCGTTTTACGATGTTTTTCGTCTGGTATAATCGAACAACGATGTTGATGTGCTCTATACCAACGGATAATTTGTAAATGAAAACGTCGCAAATTAAATGATTTCAAAAACCAAAGAGAAAAAACGATTTGACAAATAGTATGTACGCTTGGTCGTATCGTATCTATTATCGATATGCATCCGAATCGAACTATATTATATTATCGCTGTATTATTATTGCGATGGCTCAACGAATTATCGGTGCATCGTGAACGAGCAACGGCTAAGAGGGCACTGCGTGGACGTTAAATTTCACGATGAAAACATGTTACACGGCGACGAATGGTTCATAGACCGACAAACCGCTGGGGTGTTGTGATTTGGTTTTTTTTTTCAATGGTAGTGGTAAAATCACAGTGACGTAGCACCACGGTAATATATTGTATGCATGCACGTGAATACCAATAGTGCAGGTAGTTGCCTAAAGCGATGCGTACACGCGGTAGGTAAAATAACAATAATGATATTGTAACATAATATCGTAAAAAAAAAAAAATGGTATTCTCGATTTGTTGGTCTAAAGAATTAAACATTTTATTTCTTCTCAAAATATATTATTATATTATTATGATAATAATATGTGTATTTTATTTTTTAAGAAAATAGTAGCATTGACAATCCACAGTATCAAGAAACAAAATTTTTAGTTGGATAGCATTTTTTTATTTGGCAGTGGAGCACTTGTGATTTATCTCGATCAATGCAGTAAAATTTAAACAGCAAATTTTTTACAAGGTTCCTATTGTGTATTACTGGTTAAGTGTAGGTTATTAATACACACATTATTGTTCATTAAAAATCACAGAACAATCGCCAATGAACGGGTTCAATAAATTATAATTCACATGACAAACATATACCTACTGTACAATAACAATATATTAATCAATATACCTACAGCATATTATTAAATTTACAAAATTTACAAAATTATTGAAATAGAACATCATAAATAAATAAATCTCGCGGATATTGTAAGACTCAAGTGTAGAAAAAAAAACTATTTTTATACATTCATAATTTAAATTATATTAACTAGTGACTACTATTGTCGTAGCTGATGATGTTGTTTGGTTGTATCTTGTGTTTCATTATTAGTATTTTAGTAAATACACATAGTGTACAACAATCACTGATCAATTTACTTAAAATCACCATACGCCATAGAAAATCTGACTATATTTTTTAACACACAAAGCCAGTTTTTTTAAACGAAAAGTTTCGCTTTAGTGGTTTTCACTAAGTTTAATATTAACACAGTCGGTGGATACAACAAGCCAGTTCAAAACGTAGTTTTTTGAAAAAAAAAAATTGGTCGATTGCAGACTTAAAGTTTTGAAAATGCCATTGTAAGTGAACATGTGATTGTCAAATTATGAAGAGAACACGGGGACTGAAAGTATAAAGTATTACATAACTCGTCTAAAGAATGCGTAGGTAACCGTTGAAAATGTAACGTGAACACAGCTTAACCAACATTTTCTTCGAATCCCAGCGGTAACGTTTAGCGTACAACAAAATATTACGTTTGAGGCCACGAGTAGGCTACAGGTAGGTATAATGAAAAAAAAATCGCTACTTTTTATGTGCAAAAAGTGAAACTGAACAAACTACTCTGTCGGTCCACGGAAAGATTGCAATCGAATCGTGGGATTTAGTTTTAAACTGCTTGAGCGACGTATAAACGCTATAACTGTACCGTGAGGGATAAGCATTAAATTATATCCTTATAGTTAGGCGCGCTTTTCATTACGAAAAACCACGCTATACACCTTTTAAATTAGTTACATTGACACCGAACCTTAAGTATCTTGATTTCATTCGACTCGTATTATCTGTAAACTATTTTGTATTAATAATAACAAAACACCAATAAAAGATATTTCCGTAATCCTATATGATGTATACGGCGAGATTAAATTTACTGTTTCATTGTTCGACAACTTCCTTTCGCAGTACATAATAACCGGATCATTTCATATTCTGTTATATAACATAGTAACGTTAAGTACAACATTATAATATTATGTATGTCAAAAAAAAAATGAACTCTTAAGAAAACGTGTTAAACTGTGTCATATCTACAGTCAATTTCATAATATATATAATCAATCATTATCTGCATTATATTAATATTTTTATTCATTTATACAATGTTGCGTAGACCATAATATTATATTACATGTTAAAAAATAAAATTAAAAAAAATAAATGCACGATATAATGTTCGTGTTTTTATTTAATAAAATGTTATTTTTTACTTTAGCGTATCATAATAATATAATATTTGGAACTCTGAAGCCTTATTGATATTTCATTTTATTTTAAACCATTAAAAATATTTCATAAATTCGATAATATAATTAGTAATATTTAAGTTTCAAGAATGATTAAAATATTTTTTCAGTTAAATTTTTATTAATTTATTTTTATCTATATTTAATGACTAATTTAGCATTATCCATGAATGTATATCACATATACCTATATTTTTTTTTTATAGACGATTTATATTTTGTAAATTTGTATGTCTATTAATAATCAACATATTACACTTATATGTTATCTGTATAATAGGAATAATATACTCGAGGTTGCCACAAACAAATCAAAATCCATTTTTAATTTATTTTCTTTACATGCATAGCAATGAACTTTTTACTTAATTAAATCATTATATAAATTTTTAATTCATCGATTTTCTTTTCAGCGCATCGGCTATATTAATTTAAAACCAAATCATAGTCTTTTAATTAGTAGCGTGGTGTATCAATAATACATTTCTTTTCTTAATTTTTCGTATTTTTTTATACTAATAAAATTACAAAAATTAAAAAAATATATTATAATAATAATATATAAACTATAAATTTAATTTTAAAACACATATATGCATATTTGCGTATATACATAATAAATATTACTTCGATATGTTGAAATGTATTCAGGTATCCACATTTCATATGACACATAAACTCGTTCACGATACGTATTGATTATATGGTAAGCCATGGATACTAGAATCACCAATCACCGTTAGATAATCTTGAAACTAAAAAATTAAAAACTTTATATTCATTGAAAATTTTTAATTAACCCAGTAAAAAAGTTTGATGAACTGGCTTAGAAAATAATTGATTATTTAATTAAAAGAACTGTCGATAAATAACTACCATTTTAAACTCCTAATGCATGGAGAAAATAACGGAACTCTCCAATAATAATATATACATTATACAAGTATAATAATTTTAATATAACCTTTTTTTTTAAAAAAAAACAAGACATGTCTATTACTCTAGTATATTTAAATAAATTACATCGTGTATAATTATCAATAAATAAGTTTCAATTGAAAAATGAACGATTTATGCAAAACTAATTTTTTTGCTTAGTAATTTGTATTAGGTAAATACATAAATATAATAAATAAAAAATAATGTATACTTGTCTCGTGAATAGATAAATTTCACATAAAAAATCTGTTAAATATTATTAAAAAATAATATAATATTTTTTCTAATAATGATTATAAATAGTAAAATAAATATATCGATTAAGTTCAAAAAAAGTGGGTAAGTGGGTACTAACATTTTTATGATTTTTCAACTTCAAAATAACTTGCAAATTTTCTCATTTTCGAAAGATTTCGTAAAAATTTGAACTATAAACGCTTTTAAAAAAAAATTGTGACTAACGGTTTTTAATTTTTTTTAGCTACGATAAGAATAACTCATAAGGAACATTATATTAAATTTTCAAGTTTTTTTGGGTACCCAACATTTTTTTATCGACACTTAAAAAAAAAGTACTCAGAAAAATCGAAAATTTCAGTTGTCTATAAATAGCTCAAAAAAAGTCAACATTTTTTGAAAATTTAACTGTATATAGATAACACTAACATAAAAATTTGCTAGTATTTACAATGATTAGTTTTTGAATTATAACCATATAAAAAAATTGATTTGGTCGAAAACTGGTTTTGCGTAAAAATTTTCGTTTTTCCTTAATTTTTATTTTTTTTTTTATTTTTCCCTGTGCTTTTGAAAACTATTGGGAATTTCAAAAAATTGAAAATTTGAAATTAAAGCATTATTTCGACGCGTTCTCGTGTACACAGACACAAAAAAAAAAAAAAAACTCACAACATTGTAAAATCAATACATTCATCGCTCCGCTCAGAATCTAAAATATATACTTATAACTTATAAGTAGGTACCTATAATACTAGTAATTTGTTTTCCAAATAATAATTATGCCTTAACATATATTAAACATTCCTAATAATCAAATATAAATAAAAATTACGTCATCTAAGCCATTTTAATCAGCTTATTAAATGTAATATATTGTATAATGTGTATAATATTATTTTAATTTGAAAATGTTGTATTTTATAACTATGCTATTGATTTAAGCTTTTATAAGCGAATTTATATAAGTATCAATCTAATATAACTGACGTATTGTTATCATAATTTCAAAATATTAAATTAATAATTATTAACTTGATGTGAGCAATATATTCTAAAAAATACAGCGTCAATGTAAAAGTTTTGTCTAAAAACTAATAGGTAACTCCGAAGGCATAAAATATACTTAGTATGTGTATACAATTAAAACAGACAATTATTTTTAAATTTCATCAATTATTTTATGCTAGTTTCAATATTACATCTATTTTATAATTTTTGAGACCATTTTAAAGAACTTCTATCTTTAGTATAAATATTTTAATAACTGAAAAACTACTCACACGAATATTGAATTAGATACTTCAACATAACATAAAAATATATACATGGTAAAAAATGTATAGTAAAAAAGGCAGTTTCTCATTCGAAAAACTAAAATTTATATCTCTACGAAACATTCAATGAAACTTAAATAATACGAAAAATCTCATAAAGTTGAAAAATTACTTTTAAGTATATTTAAAAATTTCATAAAATAGAATTTAAAGAAAATCATAATTAAATGAAAAATAAGTGCATGCATGGTTCATGAATCACCTAGTTAACATTCTAAAAAAAATATTATACTCCAATTTATTAAACGAAAGTGAATTTTTTATTTGTTAATTAATTTTATTTTTTTAAGTGCATACCCGATTTAAAACATATTGAGAGAAACTTGATAAAACAAGAAACAGAAAACTATAATTCAAATGTTCAGGTTTAGAAAAAATGAATCGGATAATAATATAAGCTAAGTCACGATTTTTTTAAATAGTTTATCATTAATAAATATTACCGGTAAAATGAAAAGGCGTGGATGACTAGTGATTTATATGAAAAAAAAATGTTTTGTAGAAGAAGCCGTTGGAAAATCAGAATATTTTGTTCGTGAATAATCTAAACTTCAATTATAAATAATTATAATCAAATACTTTTTTAAATTCTGATAATTTATTGTGTTAATTATATACATTCCCAATCACTAAACAATTGTTTAGTTTTAAATTTTTAAAAATTACAAATAACTTAACATTTATAATTATACTTTCATATTAATAATTAATACAATTTGATGGTATTTTTATTTTATTACTATAATCTTATAAAATAAATACAAATCGACATTTTTACTTGGTTTTATAATTTTAGATTCTGAACGAAGTGATAAATGTATTGATTTTACAATGGTGTGTGTTTATTCTTGTGTCTGTGCATGTACAGCATAACTAGTCAAAATAATGCTCCAATTTCAAACTTTGGGGGGGGGTTTCCGATGTAAAAGTGATTATCCTTGGTGCATTATAGAGGTCAAAAGTTAACATTTTCCAACAGTTTTCAAAAAAATCGAGAAAAATAAAAAAAAATGAAGGAAAAACGGGAATTTTTGCGCAAAACCAGTTTTCGACCGAATCGATTTTTTTTATGGTTGTAATTAAAACTAATCACTGTAAATACTTGAAATTTTCACCAAATTTCAGTTTTATCTATATATAGTTAAATTTTCAAAAAAATTTGACTTTTTTTGAGTTATTTATAGACCACTGAAATTTTCGATTTTTTTGAGAAATTTTTTTAAAGTGTCGATAAAAAAAAATTGGATGACCAAAAACACTTGAAAACTTAATACAAGGTTCCTTATGAGTTTTTCTTATTGTAGCTAAAAAAAAATTAAAAATCGTTGGTCACATTTTTTTTTTATAAGCGTTTATAGTTCAAATTTTTACGAAATCTGTTGAAAACGCGAAAATTTGCAAGTAATTTTGAAGTTGAAAAATTATAAAATATTTTGTGTTAATAACTAAGGATTAAAATTATAACACTAAGTTTTCCATAAGTTTTCCTTCAAGTAGCTATTGAGAAAACCCATAACATCATTATAGGAAAAATTTTAAGGGCGTTTGAATTTTGAATTTTTACGAAATAGCGTAACAATAACGATTTATCCTCAAACGATTTTAAATATTTGTTATTCTTCAAAAAGTATAAGTCGTAGATACTTGAAAATTTTACCAGTTATTGAGATTGGAGTTTTCTTTACGTGATTTAATTTTCAAAATATTTTGACTTTTTTTGAGCTATTTATAGACAACTGAAATTTTCGATTTTTCTGAAAAAATATTTTTGAAGAGTCAATAAAATTTTTTTGGCCCTATCAAAATACTTGAAAATTTAATACAAAGTTCTTCATAAGTTATTCTTATAGTGATTAAAAAATTATAAGAATACAAAGGGACAATTTTTTTTTATTAGCATTTGAAGTTCAAATATTGACAAAAATTCATCAAAATCATGAATATTTGCAATTTATTTTGTAGGAATAATTCATAAAAATTTTTGTA
>VUJU01005855.1:0-12245 GCA_009835225.1 Aphis craccivora
TTTATTCAACTGTTTGTGCAACAAAAATCGCTTAATAAAATTATTTAATGATTCAATAAAACTATTCATTAAATAAATTTAAGGAACGGTTTCATGCAACCCGGCATAAGTATACAAAACAACATTGCATAATAAATTTTGTCAAACACATGGCAATAAAACGTACCATATAAAAACTAGTCGAGCATAAAATTATGAACTCTACGTATTTATTTCTCGGAAAAGTAATTTGTTTGAAATTCGTAAAAATCGTTGAAACGAAAATTACTCCTTTTTTTAATATGTATAAAAATCTGAATCAAGATAGTTATTATTAATAACTTATTAATTACATTACGATTTACGATGATATTTCATATAAATAAAAATAAATATAAATTAAAAATCACTACGTCGATAGATTTTTCATCATATCTATTGCATGCTGATGTACTATTTATCAGAAGCAAATATTATATACTAATATAATTATATATGACAAAATGCATGCCAAATATACATCATAAGTAAGTTACAATATACAGTACCTATATGTACGCCAATATAAGTACTATAATATAAATAACAACAATTAATTATTTTGATTACCTTATTCAATAATAAAAATAGTATGTATATTTTTAAACTTTCAGTACTTATTGTTAATTAAACGTTTTGCTCTCATAATTTTTAGCAACATTAATAATATAAAAAAATGTTTATAAAATTATTTTTTTTTACTTTAGGTATACATAGAATATTAAATGAAGTAGGTAGTTTCTGAAATTTTGCACTAAAATTTGTCGACGAAAATAATTATATAAATTAAAGAAAATTACATGTGTATTTAAATGTAATTTTTGGATTTAATATTTTTATTAGAAATTTATATTATAAATACCTACATCAGTGATTTATTATCGAAATAATTTATTTTTTTTAAATAGTGTTATATTATAAATAATTAAAAATTCCAAACTGAAGATGATACAAATTATATAATTTTTTACTAAAGTATAAAGAAACATATAGCTTATGCAATTTATGTAAATAAGATCTAATTTATTTTAAACCCATAACTCTTCAAAAATATAATTATATGCAAAAAAAAAATATTGTTTGAGAAAATAATTTAATTTAAACATCAGCATTTCAAACCTAATCAAATACCACAACTATAGAAAATCAAATGTTTTGCATACATTTTTTATATAATTCTATAATATATCTGTAATGATCAACCACGCGTTTTAAAAAAAGTATACACTATAAATATATAAACACTAAACAACACAATAATTGTGTAACAGTGAAGTCAGTATAAGCAATAACGTTCAAGAAACACTTCGAAAACGTTTTATTTTTAATAAGATCAATTAAGGATTATTTATCGTTTGGATGTTATTTTTTATTTTTATTTCTGCAGTCTTGAAATATTTCTTTTCGTCTGTAAAAAAGAACTCGCTTAATATTATATATTAATATGTCAAAATTATGTTCAGTGTGTCATTTTCTTTGTGTGCGTAAACTGGTGCTGCTGGCGGATATTTGGCAGCTCGTAAAAATAATAATAATATAATACGATGTTCTGATTCCAATTAGTCGAACGACGACACAGGCACCGCTGACAGACAACCGACGGTGGCAGTGGACCCATACTAATAATACATGCTTACGCACACGCACGCACGAACCGATTTATTAATGTCAACTTAAAAACTAATTTACGCGTTTAGACGTAACCTTGTGTGGTTTTGTATGGGTTCATTTTTTTTGTCGTATACTTAATATATATATAAATTAAATTTTTTTTCGATAGTAGGGTGGTGAAGATTTATTACTTGCGGCAACGACAAATAACGTTCCGTGCGAAAGGCAAAAGTAAGTGACACGGTTAATAGCACTGTAGTTTGGTACAAACTTGCGTTTTGGTTGAACGGATATGAGTTTTGAACGAGACGAGCAGCGGAAAGGGGTAACAGTTGGAAGTAGAAACTAGCTTTCTTCTGAACACTTCTGAAATGGGTCCCAACATTATACTCATAAAAAGTTAAAATATTGTCTAGTAAATCTCATAAGCTTTTTTTTATATTTTAATTGGAATAAAAACTGTAAGCATATTAAAATTTTAAATAGTTGTATACTTTAAAATGATCATAATTATCTACATGCTAACTACACGTGCACGAGTATCTACAATATATTTTAGTTTTTTTTTCACTCATAAATCAATTTATCAAATTTATTAAAAAAATATTATTTTTTTAAATTTTAAGATGTAAAAATTGCAATTACATTGTGACGGAAAAATTGACAATATTATTCCCCATATATATTTTAATAGTACCTGCAAAATGTCAAGACCTTTTATATTTTTGTTGAAATTAAAAAAATAATTATAAAATATATTAATTGGTATAAAAGGTATTGTAAAATTGTAATTTATAAAAGAGCCAATAAACCCATAAAAAATCACATAAATTAAATGTTTTATAAAACATATAGTACTGATTTTATTTCTGGTACTTATTTTAATTGCATGTAGACGTATCGTAGCTGCCAGCGACAGTATTATAATAATGTGGTCAGCGGCACGAAAGCATTGTCATATACATAATCTCTGTATAAAGTTTAATTTTCCGAGCACAATTACACAAGTACCAGACTTTCAAAAGTTTGTTTATTATTACTACTGAAATGTCGTTATAAGTGTTGACGGTGGATATTATATGCACTTAGATATTTTCCGTTGAGTTTCAAAAGTTTCAACACGGTCTTCAGTTGTTTAAAATAATTTGTCATTCAAACTAAATGCATTATGCAATGACCATTATCTTTTATGAACACGAGTCTGCTGGTGATCTTTTTTAATTATGAATGTTTCTGATTTCGCTTTAGCCGATGATGAATTTTAAAGGAGAGTCACGCTTTTCTCCCGCTGGTAATATTATGCAATTATTATAATATCATACGAGACAACATAATAGGTACTCGTAGGTTTTGGTTAAATTATTATTATCGTGCCTAACTATGCGTTCGTACAGCGTTTTAAATGATTATTACTTGTGAGAATATAAAAACCATATCAAGTTAAAGTTTGTTTGAAGTTGTTTGTTTTCATAATATGTGAACGAAATACCAACGTCGTATTTTGCGTTTGATTTTTCAATAAAAAAGTTGGCAATTTCGTATGTTCTGTAAATTAGCTTTTATACTAACAGAAAAGTTAATGGATCCTTGTAGTCATTCGTAGGCCGTAGGAGAGTGTTGTCAATATATACATTATAACGAGGAAAAAGCCTCGTTAAATTCTTCAAAGATAAAATATCGCGAGTTTAAAACATTCTTACAAAATCGTTGTGAAAGAAAATCATTAATAATTGCATGACGGTATAAAGGTAAGACCGTAGATATTCGTTATAGTTAACATCGTTGAAACAATTATTATTATTGTTATTATACTTTTTACGACGTTGTCGTTCTGTTTGATTTAAACGGTAGTATGTATATTATAATATATATAATATACTTACGTTTGCTTTAACGAGCGCTAAGCGTGTGTAGTGTGCACAAAATACAATGTTCACAATATTATATTATATTAAAGTCAATAATCCTACTCGATAATCACGTCAAACCCTATACAGAAAAAACAACTTGAATTGTGTACATAATAATTAATAACACATAACATTGTTTACGGGTATATTTAAGTCACTATATTATATTATATACTGAGCTATCTGTATAGGTGTATATTATTATATAATATTATGCGTGCGGTTTACAACTACGCGATTTGATTAATATTATCATTTACGATTATAATATTATTCAAATGCGCGTATTATATTATATACAACTACGAATCATGCATAATATACTCGACGATTTGATAATAACCACAACAATCTATACAATCTATATACATTTATTATAATTTAAGTCTGTCAAAGTTTAAATTAATCAATGATGGTACATATAGATAGTGATTATACCTATATACCACCTATATCAATAGGTAGATAAACTAGTAAACTGCACTATACATTTATATAATGCCCTTTAATTCAAGTTTCATTTTATTTTATTCAATTTTATCGAATTTTTTATTTTTAAGTTGAACGACTTCACTAGCTTCTTCAATTTTTCTTCAATAATCGTAAAAAGTGTCGTATCTTTATCGATTTCACCATTGTTATTTTTGAAACTGTGTTTTTAATATTGGTATTTGGTAATAGACTATATTCGCTGTTTTAATAATAAATTTAGTCTTCACGTATTGATAAAAGTATTTCATTGTTTGAGTGTGGCTATATACCTATCAGAGTCTATAATAACTCCGAATGATTGACTGTACGACGAACAAAGCTTTATGCCGACTAAGAGCCAAGTATACGTCTTCCTCTGGTCATTAATAATAAATCCAAGTTAAATGCATGAAAGGCCATACATACTTCACCGCTACCAAACAAAAATAGTTAGAGTCTATGGAAGTAAAGATGTGGGGTTCTTTGCTTTTCACTATAGATACCCTTATTAATATTATATACAATAATAGTTACTCGCGTATGGCTTTATTTAATCAGAAAAAAACTGAGTATTATAATATGTGAGTTAAACAATAAAACAAAGTATAAAAAAATAGGTACAATAATAGTAAAAAATGTACGACGTCGACGTGTGCAGATAGAATCTAATAATAAAGTACGGTTACAGCCGTTAAAGAATTTACAGGTGCACTACGATCCATATGCTCCCCGGAAAATATGGACTAAAATACTATAGACAGTGTTTCGTAGCATTTTTCATTCGTACAGTCGTATGCAAAGCTTTTATATAAAGATCGTTACATTATCTCCCGTACCTCAGCACAAAGGTTATAATCAACGAAGTAAGTACTGAAGTTATAGATACAGTTTATTATCAAAAAACGATTGCCGGTGTCGAAGGTCATTGAAGCAATAATTATTCCGGTCCAAAAAACAAGATGATACAAAACGCAATAAAAAACATACACGATAACGCAATGTCATTGTAAAACCATATTTCGCCGCTGTCTCCTCTGAGGATCAAAAACGGTTTAAAAGTCCGTCGGACTATAAATATAACGATGTATAGAATGTAATATTATAGCGTGTATTATAGAAGGCCGCGTTTGCGGGTATAAAAATGTATACTGTTTCGCATCACCTTAACAGAAATAAAATATATATATTTGAAATATACTATCGTCGTCTAAATATTATCGTGAAACATCTCCGCCATATCTGTATCCACCCTCCAAAAAAAATAATAATAAATAAACCGCAACGGGCGGTGTGAATCACTAAGGAAATACATTTTCGGGAGTGCGATGTAAATATACACATACACACACACACACATATATCTATATATATGACTCTCGAGTATAAACGCAATAATATGATAACGTTATGTTTATTATTATTGTTCCGTAATATATACATAGATATATAAGCGTATAGGTATTAGTGTTGTACAATGATACTACGGTGCTATGCCAAAGCCGTTTTTCGGTGTAACCCTCGGCGAACGACGACGACACGGCGATAATGATGTATAAAAAAAAAAAAAAAAAATTATATAAATATTTTAATGTGACGTGCTCGTAAATAATGCGAAAACGAAAAAGTCGCGATGATAACACATATCCCCGTAGTGAAGGTTTGCGTGCACGCCGACAGCTGTACCTATATATACATATATTATATATAGTCCCACACGCGGTATTCTTAAGCGACAATAATATTATTATACATACGCGAAACTGCTGCAGCGGCAGTGTATGCGGTGCCCATAATATATTACATAATGCACACCCACACACGTACACATAACTGCACTGTGCCGCACTAAACGAATATAAATATATAGCTCTAAATATCCATTTACACAACACCGCAGAGTGCAACATAATATACGAACGGCGGCGGCGGCGGCGGCGGCGACGTTAGCGGCCGAAATTTATTATTCATATTCCTATTTCGGTTGGGGGCGCGCGTTCGTTTTGTGACACATTGTTACGCGCGCGCGGGCTCTTATACCGCCGTCGCCCTCTTCTCCGCACCCACACACCCACACGAAATATATGTATATATACCTAACTTTGGAGTACCGCGTATATATATATATATATATAATGTGTATAGCGAAGAATACGGTCGGATGGCGGAGATATACGCGTGTTATTGTGTATATATATATACGTAGTACACAAAGCGCGCGCGTGATGATAACGAGAAAACCGTTAAGGTTGTACAAGCCGTTTAAAATATGAATGAGATTGGCGTCGGGGGACCGCCGGCGAGCGGCGTATATATATATATATGTGTGTGTGTGTACGGAAATAGAGTGAGAGAGGGGCAGACAGAGCGTTTGTCGTATATACGTACTTATGGATCGGAGAAAGAGAGGCGACGACTAAACATATTATACACGCAAACACAAGAGGGGCGGGGGCGTAGAAGTCGGCGGCGATGGAGGTAGAGATATTAAACTCACCGGTTTCGATAAATAATACAACGGCGGAGGCTATAATATAATACGTATACCGCCCTCGTAACGAGCGAGCGAGGCTGTCGTTAACTGCTTTCCGTCCATTACGCCGTGTACGACCCGCGGACCGCGAAGACGGAAACGCGCGAGATAAACTCGAGATATACGCGGCGGCGTATCGGGTCCGCAGCCTCGAGCACATTTCGACTGTATTGCTGTAAGTCGTTCGTTAAAATTCCTTCCGCGCGCCTCCACACTGCGGGTCATCGCCTGTATATATATAGTGTATTATTCGCACGTTTTTCGCACGTTATATACAAGTTTATATCTGCTACCGTATTACAGGCACGCTTTCCTTCCGTCGTTCTGCCACCTAGTCGTCGTAATCGCGGTAGCAATTGTTTTCGGTATTTTTTTTTACCCGGACAAGAGGTCTGAGACGATCTTCGCGGTAGATAAAATACGTATACATCGGCGGCACTCGTATAGTCGTTTTTAGTGCCCTAGCTGTGCAGCTCGATAACCTATACTACACCAGAAAATGATGTTATCAGTTGCTGCAGATTCACTATATAATAATATGACGAGTAGCAAATATCTACATGATTCGTCTTGACTGTGTGTAGTGCCTAACGAGTGCCAGCCGAGATAGATAACTGAATATTTTAACAAAAATATATACGACCATATAGACTTATCGAGTACGGGACGATATACTATATATATATTATATGTCTATAAGTCGTTGTAGTCAGTATTTAGTATAGCGTTTATGATTCTACTGCAGTTGTACGGAATCGACTGCTACACAATAAATGATTGTAAACATTTTTTGGGTGCATATTAAATTAAAATGATTTACTCGAGGCATTAAAACGCCCACAGGATCAACAAATACGCTAGATTTCCAATTGTAAGCGAGAATGACGTCAGTTAAATAATTATACATTATAACGTATAATAGGTTTGAAGTTTACTGAATTGTCATAAATACAATATACCTCACAACTCGTATAAATATTTATTACAATAAAACTCGACAATGATAAATACATTATGAAGAATAAGAAGTAGTAAGTTGGAATTCAAAACTAATTAAAAGTTAATATACGTGACATTCAAAAGCTTTTGGTTAGTATAATTTCATCTTTATCTACAAGACAATGATCTAGTTAGATTAAAAAAAATCAGTCAATTTAAGACTTCAGGCGACAGGTAACTTATAAAAGTATAAATTATATTATATTATATTTTTGCATATTGGTAACTTATATTACATTAATCGTCTGAAGAACTTAATTGGGTTTGATAAATGTTTTTCGAAACACGATAAAGTTATGTTAAAAGTACATTTAGGTAAAATGTCTATTTTAAATTCATTTTCGAACATTTCTATGAAAAATATATTTCACTAATTAAAGATGAGAGAAATGTAGAGCATAAAATAATGAGATATTAATGATACTAGGTATAAATATTTTAACTTAAATAATTAAAATACATAGTGTTATGTACTCGTACATTTTAAAACAGAGATTATTTCAATTTATAATAAAAGTTTTATTGTAGATAATATTATATTTATATCCCGACGGATCTATTTCATTAACTCCGTAAAAAAAACCACACTAAATAAAAAAGAATTTTTTTCTATTATTACAAAAGTTAGGTTATAGTATCTAGTCTTGCAATGTTACACACAGACACAGCTCATATAATATATTATGTTCAGATAATGGATACATGTAACAAATAGTTAAAATAGTTTTAATATTTGGACATATAGATATTATATAGATTGATCAAAAGTCAATATTAGATTAAACAATCGGTAAACAAAATATGAATATTATATATTATAATATGTAGGTATAATTTATACATATATAATAGGTATGTGTATTATTTTCCTTTGCAATTCTTAATATTAAAATTAAATTAAAGTTATTATGTGTTCCACTATTGCTCTGACGAACTAACAGGCCCGTATCCACGGGAGGAGAGGGGTGTTGCCCCCCTAAAAATATTAAAAATATTATGAGGACATTGTTTTTATATAAAATGTCCCACAAAAAAAGTTTACTTTGCAACACCTGAAAATGGCGGGCCTGCGAACTAATTGGCGTTAATAAATAAATAACAAATAATACCTATATCTCTTTCATGTGTATTGAGCATTATATGGCTCATATAGTAATATGGGATGAAGTATGGGGGTTTCTTATACATATTTTGTCTTACGAAATTCACGGAAACGACATAAACTGACAAAATATTTTATAAAATTTCAAGAATCGAAATAAATAACTATAAGTGCACGCGCTTTATATCATAATATCGCAGTAACGTGTTGTTGTACTTGCATTTAAAAGTGGCTATACTATATAGAATTTGTTATCCCTTTGAGTTACGATCGCATAACTCAAAAGACGGTTCTGACTTTTCTTTGTGACGGTTATGCTTATTCACGTTTTGATGTAAATTGTAGTACTTAGTGTTTATCCAAAATCTGAAATATAAATATGCATGGACGAGTAGACATCATCGTACACCATTTAATGTAAGTACGGTGTATAAAATGTATTGCTATTATGTTTATATATCTTATACAGTTATACATATACGCCTAATTTTGTTAAAAATCTTAAATCCCAACAAATCGGTTACGTACTAGTAGTAGGATTAAATTTACATCGCGGCTATCGAGTGTTTGTCTTTCACACGTTTCTCTTGTTCGTATACAATTGTAAAAATAATGTGCACTTATCTTCAATACTAACAACTGGTCACGATTCAGGTCCGTCCATATGCGCGAAAAGTAGGTATACATTATTCCTATAATATATACATGCATAATGACTTATTGTCTTTTATATTATACGCACGCCAATCGTCTAAAACTATCGAAACGGCAATTTCTCCTTTGCCGAAGCATTTTTATCGGCCTATGTGTACGCGTTATAGACGATAATAATATTACATTTCATCTCATTGTTCCGCAGCGCAAGTGTAATAAGTGTATACGTCGATCGAATCGTCGCCAATATTATAATAGTATTTAGTCACCGCCGCCTCTGCCCGTCCAGCGGACGAACGTTTAATTTCACGGTTCACATTAAATCATCTCTCCACGCTGCGGCGGTCCAGCTTTCTCTCTCTCTCTCGCCTCCGCCGTCGTCATCATCGTCTAACTATATATCTCGTTTTGTTTTTTCTCTTTCCATTATTATCGCTAGTCGCCTCTCACTCACCCCATAATGATTATTGTACATTATATCCCGCGGGATTTATACGAACACTTGTTCGACAACATTCGCATCCGCGCATTATATGACTTTAAAAAGCAGTCTATCATGCGTACTGCACCCTGCCGCCACCGCCCNCCCCCCCCGATGATAGCATGCTATAGCATGCGAAACTGCAACCCCACAGCCCGACGACCGGCGACGTCTATCCGCACATATCGTTCCCGTTGTATTCCTGCACCGCTGCCGGCCAGCACATGCGCATTATGTCAACACTTTGGGGTGTTTTACTGCGGTTATAAAAGAGTATCCCCTAGCGAACCATTATCAAACAATACAGGTCCCTTGTGTTGACTTAAAAATAAATCTAATTTCCCTCTATTTCGCTCTTCGAGTATATATATAAATATAAGTACGTGTACACTACAGTATGTATGTATATATACGATTCGTACTGTGCGCGCGCGGTAGAGGGTCGAGGTACGCGCGTATTATATATAATATGAAAAGGATCGTATAGTCGGGTTGGACGAAAAAAAATCACGAAATCATAATCATCAGCTATAAGAACAGCGTTAATGATACGGAATCAAATGTTTTATTCAAGTTGATATTATATATTATATTATGCGCGCGATAGCTTTGCAGGAAATCGTTTTAATTGTATTCGGAATTAACCATCTGCCGCTGTAATTTTTCGGCGTTTAAATTCGGACGCACGCGAAGACATATTGCAGTCCGATTCGGTTGGTTTTTCGGGACAAGGGTGCATGAGTGCAGTATATAAATAATGTTATACCGTGCATATATATTGTTATTTAGAGGCATAGAATGAATACGTATTATATACGTTTAACGCGTTTGATATCCAGCCCGAAAAATAAAATGTTATTATTGTTCCTTTACAGTCCACATCGTATACAAATATAATATGTATGATTATATCGATGATTACACATCTTGATGATTTTAGAATATGTGTTTAAAGGAAAATCATCAATCGTACCTAAATGAAATATTGACTGTTGACTTTTTTCCACTACAATTGATACAGCTGAGTGTAGGCGCAATATTTGTAGGTACTTTGTTGCAAACGCTTACAATTACGATTCGATTGGATTTTGACGACGGATAAGTTAAAATTTATATATTTATAAATTTATGATAATAGTACAACTATATTATAGTTAATTGAATAATTTAAAAAATGGTCTATTCTCCAAAGTCACTATAATATTTATGAGTTATAGATGGTATATAATAAGGAATTTTCTTTTTGAAGTTGATAATAATTAAATCTCGTACCTAATCAATTGTGTTTTTTCTTATCCCGGGCCTTGACCGCGGGAAACAAACGGAAAGATAGAACCAGGACGCTATCCTCTATAATACTAATCGCTGCCCCCCAAATAATAATATACATTATGGTTTATAATACAATGATATTTTATGATATTTTAGATTCTGAACGGAGCGATGATTGTATTTTATAATGCAAACAGTGTTATATACTAATAATATTAAACTTTTATTATGACTACTATAAGAAGAAGAACACACTTCAAAAGCTATACAATACAATACATGTATAGAGATTCAATAAGAATGGTAGGTACTATTGTATTAATATTATATAAGGATGAGATTCAGCTTGATAAAATGTCTTTAAAATTTCAAATAAAATGAAAAATGATAGTGTAAAAATTAATAATAATATATTATCTGTCTTTAGGAAAAACAATTTCTAAACGCCCATTAGTTCTATACACTCATTGGTTATGAAAATAATATACTTAAATACATTTTCTGATTTTGTAGTTGTATGCCTTGTATAATGTTATTTATGAAAATCATCGACATAGTTGATGTGTAAAAATAAATAACCTACCATAGTTACTGCGTATGAAATAATTAATCGAATACCTGAGGGTACCTACATCATGAGGACATGGAAACAACAATTAATATATAAATACTAATTATCTACATACGCGCGTATAATCAAAATCATATATCAAAGGTATGTAATAATGAATAGATATTTGGGGAGTGGTGGAACTTAGGGGGGCTTAAGACCCTCAGAATTTAATCAAACCATACTAGACGTTAGGCGTCTAAAAACGTGTTTACGCATATGGTTAAGTAAAAAATGTTAGACCCCCCTACCCCCAGTATAATATAATATATTATTAAATAGTATGTCATCCGCCTATGTATATAATAAACGATAATAAAGTTATCAATATACCTAACCTAACCTAATATATAATATATATATTATAATTTCTGACCTTTGTCTATACGTCACAATATAATATATCAAAATGCTTACATGAAAATCAAAAAATATAAGCGATTTCATTCGCGTTTGAAAAGGATAATCTATAAGAATATAGTAAACGAAATTAACTAATCGTTTATATACACTGTTATTTTCTAATATAATATGTGTAGAGCTAGCACAGTGACGTTGTATAAGATATTACTAAGCCCTTGATATAG
>VUJU01005856.1:0-12245 GCA_009835225.1 Aphis craccivora
TTAGTTTCTTTTAAAATATTATAACAACTTAATAAAATTATAACAAAACAATTTTTTTATATATATTATATAGTTTTTTCTTAAACAGGTTACCACCAATTTGCTCATGTAGTCAGTTAAATTTATAAATAAATTATTATTTTTTGATTTTTTTTTTTTTTTTTTTTTATTAAAATATATTACAATCTGTTTACACATAAAACAATAAGTAACAATGACGATAGTGATTAAGAAGACATGAAACACATGAAGAGGAGACTGTCCAGTGACAGAACCTCAGAAAATTTGATTTCAGGCATTGATTTTATTTTATTATTTTTTTTTTTTTAATCTTAGATTTGGATTAGAAGGTCTCTAGCCCAATTTCTTTTTAACCGTTGAGGAATATTAAGAGGTAGTGTGAGAGAAGACATGTTTTTGATAAAGGGGTTAGAATGGTTAATTAATTTGGAATGGAATTTTTTATAGTAGTTTTTTGCAAGTTCATTTACTGTTGGAAGTTTTAAGTCGTTAGAAGTGGGCATATCAGAGGTATAGATATTGTAAAGTAAAGGAGAGAGATCACTGCCCTGAAGAACACCTGCCTTAATTTTTTGGATAGTAGAAAATTCAAAAACAAAAAAAAAAATAAATAAAATAAAATAAATAAATAAAAATAAATTGTGTAAAGAAAATATTACTAACAAGTTAAATTGTACTGAATGAAATAAATTTTAATCTAGCTAGTTAAATAACCGCATCAAATGTTAATACTTACTTTGAAAAAGTATAGTAGGCATAATATAAGGATAAGGGTTTTTAATAGTAGGTATTTTAAATGTTATTAAAGCATAATTATTATTATAGTTAATATCAGTTAGTAGGTGCCTAATATTATATAATATATTATAAATTATTACCTATAATATACATTTTGTTTAATAATTATCCTTTTCTTACTAATGTAGTAATATGGCTATTATAGTATTATACTATTACACTTAACTTTCTTTTTGATAAAAATCTATTAAAATATTTTCCATTGTTATCTACATAATTTTATGTCTTTTCCCCTTTAATTTTATATGGTTGAATTGTTTTTGTCTTCTGCTATTAAATTTTAATTTTGTTTTTGTTTTTAATATTATATTATTCTAATGATTTTAAATTCTTAGAACAATTATCAACATACCTAGTTAATTAGAAATAATTATTACAAATAATAATTCATAGTTATTTTTGTTTAAATCTCCATTCTATAATTACATTTTATAATATTTATCTAGCTAAAGAATGTACTATTGTTATTTTAATTTAATTTTATTTTGCAATTTTATCTTACATTCCATCATAATAAGAGTTAGATGTATTAGTAATCATAAATATTATTTAAATTTGTTTTACACGTGATTTTAATAATAGTTTTTAATTTTTAGATGAGTGATGGAGAATACTAACTACCGTCCATTGCCACCTCCTAGGAATAAAGTTACTAGTAAATTCACAAAAAAAAAGCCACCAGTACCATTACCACGCAAGAATGTAAACGTTTATAATAGTGATTTGAATGATGATTCAAGTTTAATTTCTTCAAATTTTAAAGAAATAAATGTTTTGTTAAAAAAAAATTTTAAACCAGAAATAAAAATGGCATCTGAAAATGGTCTTGAGCGAAAAAAATCTGTCATCGAAAATACTAGAAGTATGAGTATTTGTATTGAAAAATCTTTTCGTAGCCTCTTACCTAGACCTACACGACGACATACAATTAGTCAAACATCTGAAGATTTTAAACAAGATATCAGTGAATCTCCAATTGATAATGACATATTTTCTACATTAAGTTTTGACTCTCCAATTCCATCAGATAGTAACTCTGACCGATCATTTAGTAATTATTATTCTGAATCAGAATTTTGTAATTCACAGCCTCCAAATTTTCCACCACCTCCTTTACCTCAAGATGTGTTGTATGATAAGGTACCAAGATCAAGCAATTCTAGTAGCCAATGTGGATCATATTCTACAGAAAACATTTATGAGCTTATCTTAATTGGGCAGACAAAATCACAAGCTTATGAAAACTGGAATCCAACAAGTGAGAAAAGTTTTAACTTAAGTGATATAAATAATATTAATAATGAAACTAAATGTAGTAAATCAGATAATGATGACAAATTGAATCAAACCTGTTTATTTACCAATGAAAATATGCCTAATGACACAACATCTGTTGTATTACAATTTGATCCTTTAAATAATTCTTTTAATAATTTATTGGATAAGCAAAAAGAAGAAGAAGATTGTTCATTGCTACAAGAAATCGATGAAATATTATATTCATCACATTACAGTACTGTTGAATCTAGAAGTGTTGTGAACTCTAATCTTGAAGATTTAGATGAAGATTTGTATACTATCCCTGAACCTCCAGATCGTTTGGACTCAATTGAAGAACCTAATAATTCATTAGTGTTACAAGATGATGTTATAAATAACAGTGATTGTAAAGAAGAAATTCAAGTTGAACCTGTTTTTGAAGAAAAACCAAGAAAAAATTCTTTAACAAGTTGGCTAAGTATGAAACGTACTTTGAAAAAAGTTGCTGATGGATCAACAGGCTCAGTTAGAAAAATGAAATCAATACTAAAACCAGATGAAAAAATTGAAAAAGAAGATATTTTAGAAGTGGAAATGTCTAATATCTTTCATAATGGTATTTTATTTGTTAGTATTGATGAAAAAAATAAAGATTTTGAAAAAAAGTGGTGTCAAATAGTGGGTGGCCAACTCAAATACTCAACTAATAAAAACCAAACAGGAAATTCAATCTCGTTAGCATCATTATTAAGTATTCAAACTGTCAATCAACCTAAACAAAGGTGAATTGATTTTTTATTTGTTAACTTGTTTTAATTTTATAATTTAAAACTTTAAAATATTTTTCTATTGCAGTGAAGGAGAAGATTTATTTTGTTTTAAAGTAAAGTTTTTGTCACGTCCTCAATCGATTTTATTTGGAGCTCTTTGTACTACAGAACGTCTTGTATGGATGCAAAAAATTTTAGGATCAGTTACTAGTTTATTTCCACTTAAAATATCTTCTGAATTTAGTAAAGCCGGTTATGCAACATTAAAAGTAAATTCATTTAACATATCTAATTACTTTAATTTTAATAATCATAAATTTTTAATAGTTTAATTTTCAATATCATACGTTTATAGGAAGGCATAAATGGTGAATGGAAACAAGCCTGGTTATTGTTACATAATAGAGTATTAACATTTGCTAAACAAACCTGTGGACCAGAATTGATTGATTTAAGAAAAGTCAGAAACGTAGGTCAGTATAATTTTATAAAATAGAGTTAATGTTTAACATTTTTACAATATTACTTAATGATAATAAAAAATATTTTAGTGACTCAAGAAGATGAGGAGTTAGGAATAACTGTACTAGTTGTAGATTATATTACAAAGTCAATTTATTTGAAGTTTGATGAAGATTCAGAGATATTGCATTGGCAACATATAATAAAAGCTGAAACTGTGAATAATAGTCCACATTTAAAAGATCAGCAACTGAGTCAAGATCAAGTTCCAGTTATTGTTGAAAAATGTTTAAAATTTATTTATGCCCATGGTATGAAATATTAAAGCATATTTAGTTCAGGAATTTTAAAGTAAAACAATAATTTTTTTTAACCTAGGGTGCTTAACAGAAGGTGTCTATAGGCGTAGTGGCTCTTGTTCTAATACTACTAAGCTTTTATCTGCATTCAGAAAAGATGCCTGGGCTGTACAATTCAGCCAACAAGATTATTCAGTATACGATGTGGCAAGTGTATTGAAACGATTTTTTAGAGATTTACCAGAGCCTGTGCTTACCACTGAACTCCATACGCATCTTTGTAATGCTGTAAAATGTAATTGTTCTGAAGATGAAAAAGTAATACTTTACAGAAGTTTATTAGAGCGACTACCCGCTATTAATTATATGACTGTGCGTAAACTTTTGAGTCACTTATATTACATCCAACTTCAAAATGATAGAAACTTGATGACTGTGCAAAATTTAGCATCAATTTGGGGTCCAACATTAATGCACATTGAAGTATATTGTTTAAATAATACTATTATAAAATGTATAATTTGTTTCATATTTTTAATTTCATTTTAGGATAATGATTCACTTAACTGGTCAAAAGTAGAATCTGAAGCTGTAAATGATCTAATACTCTTGTATCCTAAGTTGTTTTATGTGGAAGAAGATGAAATAAAGCGAGAAGATAGAATTATGGAAGCATTAATACAATATAATTTATCAAATGGTAATGTCCCTCAGCCATCAAAACCTTCTGGAGATTTAAAAATTTGGATATATCTTGGTTCAAAAGATAGTGAAAATTGTGTCAATGTCACTGTAAGTTTATAATTTTTAATTTTTAAATATATAGATATATTTTTGTTTTGTTATTTAGTTGAGTCCAAGTAAAACCGCATTGATGATATGTGACGAACTTGCAAATAAAATGGGAGCCCGTGGTGGATATTTACTTGGTTTACAGGAAGTAGTTTGTAACGGAACAATGATTCGTCCAATTCATCATACAGAGTTATTATTAGACATAGTACTGTTATGGGCTTACTGGGATGTAAAGTATAGAAAAGAAAATTACATTGTTTGTCTTCAGCCAAATTCTTTACTTATTGAAATTGTACCGTTTGTAAGTAATAAGTATGATATAACTGAAATATAGAGAATTTAAAATTATAATTATAAATTAACAATGAGTATTGTCTTTATAGGCTAAAGAACATTTAACTATTTGTGCAGAATTAAAATTTGCAGAACAAAAGAGTAAATCGTTTAAGAATTATTTATTTGAAATAAGTGACAGAAAATTAATATGTTACAAAGACAAATCTGTAATTATTATTTATTTTATATAGCTTTATTACTTTGAGTACTTTGATTAATTTATAATTTTTTGTTTTAGGGATCAATATTACTCTATGAATGGTTTATTAAGGATTTAATTTGGTATATTGGATTTGAACCTAAAAGAAACCCACATGCTAGGTAAATAATCATATACATTATACTTATTAATTATCTATAGAACAATAGGAAATGCCAAATACATTATAAAGTATCTTGGTATCAAAGATAAGTGTCTATTTTTTCTACTAGATTTGCTATTGCTTAATATTAAAATAGAATTCTTACACCAGGTTTGATAAACTTTTATTAAAAAATGTAATTAATAATTAACTAATAGCCCCTTAAATGTGATTTAGTGGACCATAATTGATCCATTAAATGTATTAATTTTTTTTTTCTTGGTAACTCGGCATTAGTAAGTATTTTGAATATTTTTCTCAATTTTAATGTGTATTAGTATATTGTTTGACAATAGTTTTTTTTTTTTTACAACTGTTTGAACTATAATAACATATTATCTTCAATATTGTAATGATTACTTATCAAATGTTATTTTATAATTTTTTATACTTAATCTCCTTTTTTTTTTTAGATGGTGTATAACATTCATTTTAAAGAATGACCTACCTAAAGAGTAAGTTAAGAATAATAGGGATTAATAATTTTATCAAATAATGTATTTTAAACTAATAAATCATTTTTAGAATAAGAGATAATTTTGGTTGGTCAATTGCTGGTACTACTAAAGAAGATCATTTACGATGGATGGCAGCATTGTTGTTAGCTGAATATGGAATTGATCAAATTACACCACCAGTGACCATTAATTTATTAGATTATTAAAATAATTTTTACAAAGTATTTTATAAGTTAAACATAATCTTAATGAGTTGTGCTGTACTTATAGTTTAATGCAGTGGCGCAACTAGGATTTTTGTCAAGGGAGGTGTCCGCCAGTAGCATAGGTATACAGTTTCCCCTAATTATTTTTTGTTAAGTTAATGAGTAGGAAATTTCAGACGACTACTGTTTAATATTTACCTATTATATTATTTTATTCAAACGATTTGAATCAAACCACAACATTTTTTTTCAATGGTTATTGAATATAATTAAATATAAATTTCCTATTATATGGTTCAAGGGGGGTGTTCAGACATCCAAAACACCCCCCTTGGTTGTGCCACTGGTTTAATGTTGATGTAACATTACATTTGTATTATTAATTTGTAAACATTTTACATCAATATTTACAAACATAATATGACCATTAATGTAAGTTGAATTGTATGATTTTTGTATGTACTATTATTTTAATTTAAAATATTCAAGTATTATTTTTCCATAATATTTGTTATACAACCCAATGCAAATGAATCACAATATTTAAATAATAGTTAATTAATCAATTATTCACAGTTTAGTTGATTATCAATGATCTCATTTAAATTTACAATGTTTGTAATCCTTAAAGTCTGAATTTTTGTTTAAATTAATAGAATATTAATTTTGCCATTCTTGGAATTCATGTTAGTCGAATTCTATTTATTTATATTCAACATGATTTTATAAAATATTCGATTCAATTTTAGCAGTACTGTTAAAGTAAACAACAAACATTAACTTATACTTTTTTATGTAATACATTAAAGTTTAGTCACCAAAGTGCAAATCGATAAAAAAAAAATTGTTTTGATGTATATTTAAAAATACTACAAAAGAAGAATAATACTATTAATACTCGTACAATATACGCTTCCAATAGCAATTATTTTATATTTTCTTAAAAATAAATGGTTTTTATATAGATAACTATGTATTATGTTACAAGTGTACTGTGTAGTATTTACTGTGATACCCTTATAATTAAACAATATAAAATATATATTACATTATTATATATATATATTATTATATTATATTATATATTAAAATCGGTTCAATTATTATTTTTTAAATTATACCATGTTTTGTTATAATTGAAAATATTTAACAAAAAGTTAATTTGGAAATATTTATAATATTAATATACTATTTAATTATATAAAATTATTCTGGTGCTATTAATGTTATTGTTAAATATTTAGGAATTTAGGATTTAATGTGTATAATTAAAATTATTCTTGAGAGTATTTTTTTTTTTCATTACTATTATGCATTATTTAATTTGTATTAATACAATATTTTATAATTTTCAATTTTTTTGAAATTTTCTAGATTTGTAAATTTTAAATAATGATCATACAAGGTAATATAGAATTATTGATATTGTGATAATAATATTATTATTAAATAATAATAATTATTACTATTATTTATTTTTTGTTATTATTATACGGTACTATGATTAGTACCCATATAAGAGCATCGTCTTTAGAATGGAACCTATGTACAAAAAATTGCTTTAGTACATCGATATATTGTCGAAATGACCGTCTGTATTTGTTCAATAATCGTACGGCGTTATACGCGATGCTCGTCCCCGATGTAATCACATTCTATAAATAGTATACCATGAGCTTAATCTTAAAACAGAGACCTCATTTAAAACTGCATCTGTCTCCAATGTGTTTTAATAATTAAAATGTTATTTTATTAGAATAAATCAATAAAATTAAAATTTGTTTATTTAAATCAGTTTTTATAGGTATTGGGCCATAGATTTAACTATGTTAGTATAATATTATTAATAATAAGTAATAATATAAGTAGGTAAAATGGAACATTTTTGAATTTTTCGATAAACATGTTTTTCAATCAATTATTTTTAAGTATATTTTTTTTATAGAGAGTACACATTTTTTTTAGTTTATTTTTGGATCTAAAAATCTGTTATTTAATCCTATATAAACTGTTTTTTTTTATTATATTTATATTATAATGAAACCCCCCCCTAAATGAATCCTGGATACGGCCATGGTATTAAGGGTGCTTAGCACCCTGAATTTGAATGGCAGCACCCCGAATTCCGTAATTACCTATAACTAATATAGTGTTACTACCATGGTTGAAATACCCATATTTACTACCATATTTCCAATATTTCCATAATAATAACATTTATTAAAAATTCATTAACAAAATAATTTAATTTAAGTTTATTTAAAGACTATTGGACTTATCGATAATTCACATTGAAAGAGATATAGTTCTTGATAAAGAAATTATTTTATATGAGTACCTATGCTGAAAATAAGCTTACATTTTCATTAAATTTATATAAGTATAATAAATGTAATTAATTTGTTTTATAAAAAATGTTTAGTTATATTTGTGAGATTTATATTTTATTAATAATATATATGGTATGGTACTTTTGGAGTGTACGAGGAGCCCCTCACGGGCTGGGTCTGTTTTCTTCAAAATATTGGTACTTAAGCCCCCCTAATATTTTCGGGTGATTTGCGACTATGATACATTCATTGTTATAGACGTAGGTACTGTTTTGATTTTCATATATTGTGATCAGTAAGATATCTAGATTTTATCGGTATTATAGGTACTTGGATTTTACGTAGCCAATTTTAGTGGGTATTAATAATTAATAATTATTTTTCCCCGAATGACAACGTCGGCGACGGCGATGTTGAACACGCAACGGTTTATTTTCCAATAATATAATGATATTATTTGTGTAGTCACTGCCGACAAAAATAATATAAGTTATTTTAATTGCTTGAAATAACATTATAACAATAAATTAGTGTGTATGTTCGCAGACCAAGGTACATTCTATATCTAAAAATATTTACGTTTATTAATATTTATTAATAAAATAGATAAAGCCGATAAAGGATAAAGGATAAAATAGATAGGTATTTTGTTGATGACAAAATTATAGTTTGGTACTGTTACTGTAGATTATTAGTTTAATAAATCAGAAATCCAAGAATGCTAATACAGACTACAGAGTGCTCGTTTTTCATTATTGATTGTTCGGGCGTGGGGAACCGATGTCGACTGCGGCGTTACAAATTACGATTTAGTTTTGGCGCGGAAACTCACCATATATACCCATGGTACCTCGTACCCATCGGCCATCATGAATAATAATCATGTTAAAATAATGCGCATTTGCAACTCTGTATACTGGCACACACACAAAGGTTAAACAGAATCGTCCCGCCGTGATTATTTTAAAATCGAAGTACAATATAATGTTATCGATGGTGTTTTAAATTAAAACTAATAGGTATAAGGTATTAAGGTATAATAAACAACATAATCTTTATGATACAGTTGTATTTAGTAATTTAGTTTTAACAATAACTACTGAAGGCCGAAGGGGGCTGGAGCAACCATTTTTTCATACATTTAGCTTAATAAGCGAAAGAAAATTAAACATACTAGTATACTACCGTCTACCAGTAGCTTAATTTAAATTTTCGTATTTTTATTCAAGGTTAAAAATTTCAACACTAAGTTTTCCATAAGTGTTCCTTTAAATATCTATAGAGAAAACTCGAAGCGTCATTATAGAAAAAAATGTTATGAGCTTCTGAATTTTAAATTTTTACGAAATCCCGTAACGACAACGATTTATCATCAAACGATTTTAAATATTTATTATTATTCAAAAAGTATAAGTCGTAGATACTTGAAAATTTCAGCAGTTATTTAGATTGGCATTTTCTTTAGATAACATCATTTTCAAAATTTAAATTTTTCTTAAACTTAAATTTCTTAAATTTAATTCTAAGTTCCTCGTAAGTTAATCATATAGTTATTATACAAATACCTACATAGTCACAATTTTTTTTATTAGCGTGAAAATTCGTTAAAATCAGAAATAATTGCAAATTATTTTGTAGTTATAGTTTATAAAAAAAGATTGTATACGTAGATAAAGGTTGAAAATTTAATACAAGATTTTCCATAAGTTTGTCTTAACATTGCTAACAATAATTGTAAATAACAAAATCTAATATTCACTTGTAAAATTACTATCAAATAATTTTATATTTTTGTTATAGCTTTCCGTTCAGAATCGTTTTTCATATACAATGATAACTATCATTAGATTCAAATTTAACACCTTTATAATATAATAGTAATCCAGGCGACACATAATGTACAGTATCCATTTGACCACTCTTTTTTTTATTATTATTGTTGTTTGTTAAATGATTAGTAATCAATAATAATTAATAATAATAAATACAGATAAATACCTATTATAGTTATCAATAATTACTAATTTTTATTTTATGTAAATTAATTTTTCTATAATGCGGGTACGACGCGACTGTGTTATGAATAAATATCTATTATTATTAATTATTCAGAATTGCTTACTAGGCAAAAATTCCGCAATTCTGATTACTGCATTTTTACGCCGTATATATTTTTACACGTCAACTAGAAAATTTTCGATAACTGGTTGAAACATAATACCTGTGAGATATACGACAGCGAAATTCCAAATACCAGTAATTTAAAATTAAATGTATTTAACTGTACCCATCGGCCATCCCACTTTTAATGTAATAGTTTTACAAGTTTTTCCTAAGCAAAAATGCCATAACTTTGATCATTTATCCAGAAATATGTGTTATAAAAGAAAACAATATTGCCGCAATTGTAATCAAACTTACGGCAATCATTCTAAGCAAACTGTGGTTACGACGTTTTTGCTAAGCACCGATTATATTTTTTTACAATTGCGGCAATATTATCGCATATTGTGGATAAATTATCATAGTTACGCTTTTTTCGCTTCGGAAAAACTTGTAAAACAATTACATTAAACGTAATACAGTATTATTATCTCATTTTTTATTCGATTTACGGCGTTTTTTCTTAGGTCGGCAGTAGAGTATTTATATAAAGAAATAATAATACATCTTTTTCCAACGAATTCTCGTGTTTTGATTATTATCGTAAATCTGTGAATTCAAATTTCGTCACGAAAAATGCGAAAACGGATTACACACACTAATGTTCGTTTACTTCTCACATATTGTTACAGCCGAAATGTTCATGTAATATGAAAAGTCTAAATACTACTCCTTAGTTTAGGGGTCAGCAATTAATTTCTATAGCGGTCCAGATATTTTTAAAAAAAATTTTCGAGGGCCAAAAAAACTTATCATTAATGTATTTATTTTTGTATTAAAAACACATTTTAAGATAAACTATTTAATTATTTATAAAGTAATTATAACAATTTTTGTAACGATTATATTCTATATTATTAAATCGAATTAATTTTTCAAGCAGTATATAGGTTCATTGTATGGTGTTTTGTTGTCGGAACTATTATTAGCAATATACGATGAACGCTATCGTAATTTCCAAATACATCATAAAAATAAATCGCCTCTGAATTATTACTTGTGTACATTAATTTACACACACACGCGTATGTACGCGGCTGTTAATTAAGTATAAACAGAATAATTGTGCAATGATCATCGTTTTTCATCGCCTCTGAGTATTTAAAATAGATGTGGTATATGGTCAGCGCACAGCCGTGACTGCGGTACGTTCAACAACAACACAGATAATAAACCGTTATTATCATAATAAAGAAATTGGCGTTTTCTTTACATCAGCGGTTCCCAAACTTTCTCAACCTCGGAGCCATTATTTAAGGGGAAGTTTCTCGTGGAGCCCCGAAGAAATATTTAACGTCTAAAATTATAAAATTAGATAAATGTATATAATATTCGTATCGGGATTTTACGCACTATACTACTATACATATCGGTGAATTATGGCATTCAAGTTTCATAAAATATATATGCATACGTACAATTTTAAAAATTGTTGTGGTGTTACGAACGGAGCCCTTGGTAAGCCATTACGGAGCACCAAGGGCTCCCCGGAGCACAGTTTGGGAACCGCTGCTTTACATGATTTAATTTTCAAAATATTTTGACTTTTTTTGAGCTATTTTTAGACAACTAAAATTTTCAATTTTTCTGAAAAAATTTTTTTGAAGTGTCGATAAAATTTTTTTGACTCAATCAAAATACTTGAAAATTTAATACAAAGTTCCTCCTAAGTTATTCTTATAGTTATTAAAAAATTATAAGAATACATGGGCACAATTTTTTTTTATTAGCATTTGAAGTTCAAATATTGACAAAAAATTGTCAAATTCCTGAATATTTGCAAATTATTTTGTAGGTATAAATCATAAAATTTTTTGTATAAGTAGCTATAAGTTAAAAATTTAATACAAGGTTTTTTATCAGTTTAGCTTACAATAATTGTAAAAGAACTTAAATTTTGGCGTATTCAGGCCATTAAATTATAAACCACCTTTTTCACCAACCACTGGAAATTATATCCTAGGCCAGGGGTCACCAAATGGCGG
>VUJU01005857.1:0-12245 GCA_009835225.1 Aphis craccivora
ATTTTATAATTATTGTAAGCTAAACTTATGAAAAACCTTGTATTAAATTGTCAACTCTTAGATACTTATACAAAAATATTTTTATGAATTATACCTACAAAATAATTCGCAAATATTATTAGCTACTTGAAGGAAAACTTAGTGTTGTAATTTTAATCCTTAGTTATAAACACAAAAAATTTTATGATTTTTCAACTTCAAAATTACTTGCGAATTTTCACGTTTTCGATAGATTTCGTAAAAATTTGAACTATAAATGCTTATTAAAAAAAATTGTGACTAACGATTTTTAATTTTTTTTTAGCCACAATAAGAACAATTCAAAAGGAACCTTGCATTACATTTTTGGTTATCCAAAATTTTTTTATCGACACTTTTCTGTGAATTTTTTCAAAATTTCTGTGGTCTATAAATAACTCAAAAAAAAGGCAAAATGTTTTGAAAATTTGACTGTATATATATAACACTGATATAAATATTTGGTGAAAATTTCAAGTTTTTACAGTGATTATTTTTTGAATTACAACCATATAAAAAAAATGGTTTTGGTCAAAAACCGGTTTTGCGTAAAAATTCCCGTTTTTCCGTCATTTTTTTTTTTTGGTTTATCGCGGCGCTTTTAAAAACTCTTGGGAAATTAAAAAAATGACCTACCCAATGCACCAACAAGCTTCATTTTGCTGCAGGAAACCACCCCCAAAGTTTGAAATTGAAGCATTATTTCGACACGTTCTCGTGTACACAGATACAAGGAAAAAAATAATTTGCAAATATTCATGGTTTTGACGAATTTTTGTCAATATTTGAACTTCAAATGCTAATAAAAAAAATTGCACCTATGTATTCTAATAATTTTTTAATCAATTTGGGAAGAACTTATGAGGAACTTTGTCTTAAGTTTTCAAGTATTTTGATTGGGCCAAAAAATTTTTATAGACACTTCAAAAAAACATTTTCAGAAAAATTGAAAATTTTAGTTGTCTATAAATAGCTCAAAAAAAGTCAAAATATTTTGAAATTTAAATCACGTAAAGAAAACTCTAATCTAAGTAACTGATAAAATTTTCAAGTATCTACGACTTATACTTTTTAAATAATAACAAATATTTAAAATCGTTTCAGGATAAATCGTTATCATTACGCTATTTCGTTAAAATTTAAAATTCAAACGCACATAAAATTTTTTCTATAATGATGCTTCGAGTTTTCTCTATAGATACTTGAAGGAAAACTTATGAAAAATCTTGTATTGAATTTTCAACTCTTAGCTACTTATACAACAATTTTTATGAATTATACCTACAAAATAAATTGCAAATATTCATGATATTGATGAATTTTTGTCAATATTTGAACTTCAAATGCTAATAAAAAAAAATTGTGCATATGTATTCTTATAAATTTTTAATCAATATGGGAATAACTTATGAGGAACTTTGTATTAAATTTTCAAATATTTTGATTGGGCCAAAAAAAATTTATCCATACTTCAAAAATATTTTTTCAGAAAAATTTGAAAATTTCAGTTGTCTATAAATAGCTCAAAAAAATTCAAAATATTTTAAAAATTAAATCACGTAAAGAAAACGAAAATCCTAATAACTGGTAAAATTTTCAAGTATCTACGACTTACACTTTTTGAATAATAACAAATATTTAAAATCATTTGGGATAAATCGTTGTCGTTACGCTATTTCGTAAAAAATTAAAATTCAAAACCGCTTAAAATTTTTCCTATAATGGTGATTCGTGTTTTCTCTATAGCTACTTGAAGGAAAACTTGCGGAAAAGTTATTGTTGTATTTTTAATCTTTAGTTATAAACACAAAAATTTTTATGGTTTTTCAACTCTAAAAATACTTGCAAATTTTCGCATTTCGACAGATTTCGTAAAAAATTTGAACTATAAACGCTTATAAAAAAAATTGTGACTTACGATTTTTAATTTTGTTTAACTGCATTTAGAACAACTCATAAGAAACCTTGTATTAAAATTTCAAAACTTTTTGGTCATTCAAAATTTTTTTATCGACACTTCAAAAAAAATTTCTCAAAAAAATCGAAAATTTCTGTGGTCTATAAATAACTCAAAAAAAGTCAAAATTTTTTGAAAATTTATCTATATATAGATACCACTGACATCAACATTTGGTGAAAATTTCAAGAATTTACAGTGATTAGTTTTTGAATTACAACCATATAAAAAAATCGATTTGAACGAAAACTTGTTTCGCGTAAAAATTCCCGTTTTTCCGTCATTTTTTTTGGTTTTTCCCGGCGCTTTTGAAAACTATTGAACATTTTTTAGTTTTGACCCCCCAAAGTACCAACTAGGTTTACTTTCCTACCAGAAACAGGTGTCACTTTTTAAAATCTAAGCACTTTTACTGTTCCAAAACGTGGTGACAGACACAAAAATAAAAAAAAAAAAATAAAAAACACACATCATTGTAAAATCAATACATTCTTCACTCCGTTCAGAATTTAATATATTGTAAAACTAAAGTGATTCATCTAGAGATTTCAATGAATTAAACAGTTTATTTATTAGTTATTGTAAAGAATATTTAATTTAAAATTTCAGACGAATTGAATCCTATTTTGTTTAAAACCCAAATCCATCACTGATTCTATGCAAGATGTGCTTGCATAAAAAATTAGGACTTAAAAAAAATTATTTTTTTTTTATCCGTGTGTTGCTAATAGTTAAAAATATTATTACTATTTTTTTTTTTTTTATTTGACGCTATATAATAATATCCTAATATCTAGAGTGCAGTATGGTGAAAAGTATTTATCCAAAAGGGGACTCGACAGATGTCCGTACAAAAAGTTCAGATATGATGGTTGCTACGGGTAACACAGTTAAAGTTACTCACCTGAATAAGGCGTAGTATAATAGTTGAAGAGGCGTCATTATACAATGTCACATTTATACACGGAAAATATCCGTGAGGAAGAAAAGTCAAGTTATCGTGATGACTTTGTGTTCGTTTTCCTACTCACGCCGACAATTTTTTTTATACCACATGGCTAATATAGTTTTCACTGATGGACGTTAAACGAATTTTTTTTTTTATATTATAGCAATGGAATTGACCGATAATACATTCCGCTATTCATTGCGTACTTTTACCCCTCTATGAGTTGTCACATACAAAAAAAAGTCGTTTTATGCCACGACAAAAAAAAAAATAATAATAATCTAAAATCGATATACGAGTATAGGAGTATATTGATGTCAACACTTATTAATATAATACATGGATGGTCAAACACTTAAGTTTATCTATAGTTTAGATACTAAAAACATCACTGATATAAAATGTTCAATGGAAATATTTCGTAGATAAACATAATAGCAAAAAAATAGTTATTACCTTTATTTTATGATTTGCTATTTTATAAAATGGTTAGTTAAAACTGGATGTGACATTGTGTTCATGACACAAATGTATTTTTCTCATATTTAGCATAAAAACCTTAAAAACTCAAAATATATTTTTATAGACATGGTATTCTATAGTAAAAGTAAATGTTATTAAATCGTGAGAACAATTCTGTATAGGTATATTGTAAGTAATATTATATTAGGTAATTATATTATATATTAATATTATTATTATATATTTATATTATCTTATCAAAATGTGATACTGCGACGAATATTTAAAATCATTTTTTTTTTTTTTTAAGAAAACGGTATTTTGATTAACTACCCAGTCTGAGTGATACAAGGACGCAGTATAGTGAAATTGTGTGATGGATATGGATAGCAAAGTCACTAACTACGAGTCTACCACAGAGTTTCTTACGTTTCACCGGAATGTCAGTAGGTAGTCAGGTAGATCGTTTCGTTCTTCCTTTAGTACACGTATGTTGTAGGTGTAACAATAATAAATTATAATGCTCGTACGATGATATCGCACCGTCGAACCTCACACGACTTGTGTTTTGTGACGTGCAAGGTATATACGTTTACCGTTCGTGGTGGCCATACATGGCATATATACGTGCAGTGTTGACGGCGAGGAGTGACAACCGACTTTGTTTATTATATATAACACGTGCACCGTATCTCATCTTACACTGGGACCGTATAAATAAGTTATGTGCAACCGTGACTACGGTATAACCCGAAGCTGTAATACATAATGTGGGTAGATAGATGTATGCCGTCGTAATATACACGCGCCACAAACACTGAACGATATTTTTCATCGAAGAACTATATTAAATAACATATTATGTAATATGTGTGTGACACATGTATTATGAGACAAATGAGAATATCGAGTTGTAGAATTTGATGTTTGTAGAATGTTGTATATTATATATTCCAATTTAGTAAATTCGATAACATTTATACACGTATTAATTAAATGATATTAATCAATTAGTACATATAATAAAAAATCGGAATCGTTTTACTATTTTTTTTTTTTTAATCTTTCTTGTTCAAAATCGTCTAGCACCTAGGTAATGATCCAAAAACTAAAGTAATATCGAGTGGGTTAATATATCAGATTAACATCATGTAGTTTCGAACGAATATAGATAGATATATAAAAAAAAACTAGTTGACGCGATACGAGCAATGGGTTATTCGCAACTCAAGTATCACTAGAAAATTTAATATTGAGATACATAAGTAGGTAAGTATACAATTGTTTCACAACATTTTAATTTAGAAACAAAACGAATAAAATATTATAATACCTTATGTTATTTAATTTAAATGTACAACTTAAAATACGTATATAACCGGGAGAATAACAAAACAGAAGCGATTTATGATAACAGTTATAAGCAGAGTTTTATTTGAATTTTGTTTCGTTTCTTTTAACTTGAATTTCACAAACATTCGAAAGTTTTAAGCGCGGAAAGGGGATTCGTCGCCCGGGACGGGGTCTATATTATAAGGATTTACCGTTAATCTGGGATTGCGAAAACCATCCCAGTGCCTATCCCACCGTCCCCTATCAACTGTTTGGAGGCATTCGCCGCGCGACTTTATCGTGTACAATAATATATCCTTGCCGAAAGAACAACTCAAGACAGACGTTTTCTAACAAGGTTTTATTGGCCTGCCCAAAATCCATTCAATGCGTATATAGTATATAATACGGTTTATCCACAATGTAATTATAGCGCGTTTGCTTTTTGTCCCGAGACTCTGACAAGTGGACCGAGTTTAAATTGGATTTAATGAATAAAAGCCTGTATTACTATAATAATTGTTGTTAGCACATTTCAACTTTAACCTTTCGAAGAATACATTCGTATATTCGCCAAATAATCACGATTTTTTTCTTAGAAAAAAAGAACGGTTTTTATGATAAGAAAATATAAATATAAAAAAGTTTATTGCATTTAGCTGAATTGGCAAAAATATTAAATCGAATGTTTGATTATATATATATTTTTTTTCATTTTATTATCTAAAATCGCATTGTGTTTTCTCGCTTTTTGAATTTTTTTTTTTGCCAATCCTTATTGAATTTATTTTGACAATACAATTGTCACATTGTCTCTTTGGAAATTTTATGGATCGTGATTATGACTGAATTTTAAAAGACTTCTGAGAGATACTTTATACATCATAAATCACATTAATATATCTCAACATCACACCGAAAAAGCCAAAATTAGTTGTTTCATTAGAATAAAATCCCAAAAGCAGTATTAAAAGTTGTATTTAATGAAAAAATGTTCTGATCTATAATTATAAAATAAGTTATAACGCCTTGAATCTTTTAGTAAAACAAGGTTTTAATTTTTTTTTTTATCTCAGCCAAAAAATTCAATGAGTATTTTTTATTTTTATAAATTTGGTTTTAATTTCGATTAGATAATGATTAATAATACTCATTTAGTATAATTTATAGGTATAAGTATAAGTAATCTGTATAAGTATATCTCTAAAAATATAAAAGTATGACTAGAAAATAGTACTTAAAACAAAAAGCTGTACATAAAATATAATAATATTGTTCTTGTGGTAAATGTAACAACTTCTTATTTGTAATTGAAACTTGATTCTTATGACATATTTTCAAATGTATTAAATGTATGAGATAATTATTATTCCAATTTCAATTGGAACGATTGATATGTTGTACATTGCACTACATTAATGTAATGATTTTAATAAATTAACGTATTGTTAACCTAAAATTAATGTCTTGCACAGAAAAAAAAACAGTCACCGGTAGTTGAGTGATTTATTTCCGGTCATATTGAATATGGTTCACTTCATTTACACGAGTAATCTTTTCTAACTTTGAGTCGATACGACAGCTTTAGTATAGTAATTTAAACACCCTCACTGAGTTTCGGCAATATAAGTTAAAAGTACACATACAGTAATATGTACAAAATGGTTCTAGAAAGTTATTGTGTGGTACATTAAATTCTTCCACTTCAGGAATGTATCTTGAGTTGAATAATAACTCAATTTTGAAAACTTTTTTTTAAAGAATACCCTCCAAATCAATTTTCAATTGCTTTCAAATTTTAGATTTCAATACAAAACGATACCATACAATTAATGCAATATGAGGAAAATCGTTAAATAATATCTCAAACCATGTTTTATAATCTATATTATATTCAGTATAAATTTTGTTTACTTAGTTAGTTTTGCTCTGAAACATTATTATAGGAATCTTATTGAAATTAATGGAAAAACCATAAAAATGAATTTCCTAATTGTTATAACAAGAGTGAAAAAAAACTGCATTATAATTATATGATAAAAATAAATACAGTGAAACTTTCGATTACGGAACTTTTCAATAGGTTAGGGAGAAAATTATAAACTGTTTATAAATTACACTCCAAAAATTGTGGATAAAATTGCATTGACCAAGAGTATCCAGTATTTAGAGTTTTCGATGTATAATTATTAATTATTAACTATATATCCTTTATCAGTTATCGGTGTTTAATAATGATTTTGTCACTCTTAGTGTACTTTATTTTAAATGTATTAAAACTCAACTTGCTTCAATGGTTTATTCTTATTTACACCGATTATAATGTTTTATAATATATTATTTTGCACACCTGTAATTATAATATAACTAATAATAATCATTTTTTTGACAAAAAAAAGATAATGATGTTATTACGCACATAGTTTTAATTTGTATTAAAATGAGTTGAAGTTGTTGTATATTATTATTCTGTTAACTGGAATCGACTATTACATTTAATTCAACAATGTGTACGTTACATTTATAAAAATAAAATCAGTTTTACAATATTCCGTTCACCAACAGAGTTATGTAATCATTTTGCCTATACATGACGCCGTGTAACTTTTTATACAATTACGTTTTGATAAAAATAATATTATTATTATTTTATAGTTTTCTTCGAAATCTGATAATAGTATTATTAGTTTGGCCTGTATTAAAATATGATATTTAAAAAACCAATGTCATATAGAGGTCATTTAAATTTCCTTTTAAAACAATAGTGAAATTTACCATTATTCGATTGGAATGTAGTATTGTCATTTGGTATGTATATGTAATAACATAATTTAGGTATAACAATGTTCTTGCATTTACAGTTAACACGTATCTAGAAATAATTGTATCACAGTTAAATGTTTCCTCTTTTATAATTATTGCTTTAAGTTTGAAATAATATCATTAAACTAAAAAAATATATAATATGCTAAGTATTATTTATTTTGATATTATTATGATAATTGTTTAATTAAATTATAAAAATAACTATGATAATCATTAAAAATATTATTTTAAATTAGTTATAGTTATATAACATATATGTATATATATATATATATATATATATATATAAACATTATGCATATATTTACGTATCTGCATAATTTATAACATATAGATTTTTATTATAATATTTATTTATGTTATTCAACCTACAAAAATCACAAAAATACATCATAAATTATAGTAGGTATAATAATATATTGAAAAAAGACATGTAATATAACAATTGATCAAAATTAATTACTGTTTTCATGAATATGAATACAACAATCGACTAAATAATATACTGGTTTTTGCGAATTAAAACATGTTTCAATATATTATACTATTGTCAAATATATTAAACTATTGACGACTGTCAATTAATTTCATTGCAATACAAATATTTTGAAATACATATTTAAAAAAAATTGTTTTTCAAATGTATTAAAAGTTAACAGCATATTTGTTTACCAATAGGTAATTATTCATAATTATCAATTATCATTGAATAACAAAATCTATACTTAGCTACTATCAGATTCCTAACAAATATCATGTTTTTTATTAATTTAAAATAAAAAAATGTTCACAGACTATACTATAATTAATTGAATTACAGAAAAAGCATTCATTTTTTGCAAGAGTTATCGCTACCAAAAACAGGACAAATAATAAAAAGCATGGTGAAATGGGTATCGCTCTCCTGTATATTACGTGATAGACATCATTGTATACGAAAAATGATTTTGAAAATAGATGATTTTCCAGCCTAGGATATAATGAGTAAAATATATTATATTTTAAACTGGGTGGTGAAAAAGGAGGTTTATGTTTTAATGGCCTGTATACTCCAAAATTAAATTTTGTACTAAAATCTATTGTAAGAATTGTAATTTATGATCTAACATTTTTTAGAATGGTCAACGATCAACTTCTTTTATAATTATTGTAAACCAAACTTGTTGAAAATCTCGTATTACATTTTAAGCTCTTATAGCTACTATTACAAAATTGTTAATACATTTTTAACTACAAAATAATAATTTGCAAATAATCATGATTTTGACAAATTTTGTCAATATTTTAACTTCAAGCTCTAATAAAAAAAAAAAAAAAAAATCATGCCTATGTGTTCTTATAATAATTTTTGAATCACTCTCACTGAATCCAGGAGGAACTTTGAGCCCTTTTAATAAAGACTTTGAACATATTGACATATTCATTATTTAATACGTACTATACTTACGTCGGTAACAATATCCATATTGTAATATTAAAATAATATAAGATAATAAAATGTAGGTACTCTGTTAATATTTATCTCTATGTTAAGCTCAATAATTAGTGTATTGCACGAGTGTGCTATATGCTTTTTTACTACACACAATATGAATGTTATATTATGACAATCGATATATTAAAATACGGTTTCTTCGAGCGTACTGTTATAATATAATATTGAACCTAATTCACGTTAGATATGTTTGTGTCAATGAAAACCAGGAACGTTTTATATTTATAAAACATTCTATGCATATATATTTCACAGAATAACTGCGTAGTGCACTGTTAGCTGTAACCTCTTTCAAGATCTCACTGCTCGAACATCAAAAGCATTGACACTTGATACTTTATTCCAGTAAAAAACTTTTTGGCAACAATAATATGAATACCATTCTATTGAAAATTCGTGGAAATATAATACCAAAACATCCAAATGATTCTCATAAAAAAATTGTAAGCGTCAAAACTAAATAAATTTACAGTTATAAATGTAGATGAAATAATATTTTCTATTCAAAGAACTAATTATCCTCCTTGGCTTACTGTTTTTATTGTACAACATTTATAAAATATATAAATAATTGCTTAGTTTTATATAATATTTAGTTCCTATGTATATTATTATTTTATGTTTATATTTAACAGTTAACAAATAGTATATTCTGAAAAATTTTCGAATAAAATAAACATTTTTTTCAAGTTTATTATCATGTACACATATCGATATTTGTTTGAATTTGTTACCAAACAAGTGAGAAGAGTTCTATTTGATCATTAGTTTGTTACCAAATAATAGTATGTGATAATACACTAAAATATTAAGTGTTTATATTCGTATTATTCATAGAGTGAGAGTGACAGACAGTGACAAACTGTAATAGCTAAAATAGCGGTGGTGATAATGGTGATAAGTTAAAAAAAAAAACACTCTTAATGCGTAAATCCTTAACATAAAATAAATAGATCGAGAGATTACCAACATATTCTATGAGACGAATATGTGAAAATCCAAGGTGTTTGCGGAGCAATCATTCAAGATAACTACTTTATAATATATATAATAAGTAATCATTCATCAAGCCAACATAGTTCAGTTCATGTAATTCCACTTTTATATTTGCCATTTCGTATATGTGTACAAAGTAGTGTTTATGAGAGATTTTTTGTCTGTCTGTATTCTGTTTTTCTTATTATTGCATGAGTGTAATATAATTTTATAATATGTAATATACTCTAACAAGTTAAAATATTTCAAACCGTATAACTGGTAGTTGTAGCCACAGATAGTACATACAACGTGTTTCGAGTTTCACTTAGCATTACAGCGTGGTTTGCTCATTTCGGCAGTGTGATAATAATAATGGCATAAAATAAGGCTCGGCTTTGAGGTGCATTTTAGACTATAATAATATAGCCAAGGTTCATTTTATATTAATTCACCATGTTTACGAAACAATTCCTGTTTATATTAGTTTTTTTCTATATTCAAATATATATTATAGTTAAATATTTTACAAATCTTAAAAAAAGATAGTAAGTTATATTATAGAACAAAAAAAAAATAAAAATAAAAATAATAATAATAATAATAATAATAACTAATACATAAACTTTGGTTAGGTTATGTTTTACTTTTACCATTCATTAGCCCAAATTGACTTGTCAAGATTTATATATTTTAAAAATGATTTTTAATTTAATATTTATTTATAATTATGCAATTGGATGATTTTTTTCTTTTGTTTTAAGTCGTGCCAATAAAATACTATTTAACTATCAATGACATTTATCTTACAAGTTTTCTTAAAATACCTAATATTTATTAATGCTCTTTTTTATAATTGCCAAATAGTTAACTAATAAACAAACGTTTTATACTATTATACTATTAGTAAAAATATCTATCACAATATTAATCTTATCTTTATGTTTGATTGTTAGGAATTTTAGTATTTTGGATATATATATATATATTGATTGTCAGAAGGTTAAATTGTAATTAAATATAGAAGTAGCGAGGTGTTATACAAATATTTCTGTATTCTCCACGTACCCTTTTGGACCTTCATTCTTGTTACATACTTTTTTCTTTGTGTCTAACACATCAGGCTGACAGAGGAACATTAATTAAAATAATTGCTTTGTAGACAATTCATTGTAATTTAAAAATCTGTTTTGTTTTTTGGTTTAAAGAAATTAAAGAAAAAAGTCGTTTTATGATACCAAATGGAATAATAAAATAACTGATAAATCATGCAAATAATATAATTATAATAATCAAGTGTATAATATATCATGTGTACTGCATTCTGTTCATAAAAAAATACACTGAATAGATAATATATAAAAAAAATTAAATAAACTTAATTGTATGATTATTCACTTATTAAACCCACAGTATCTAGTTCAGAGAGTTCAATTCAATTCTGATGCCATTTCATTAAAGTTAACAAATTTATATAAAAATAGAAAACAAAATTGTCAAATTATATCCTATTTATGAACATAATATAAGAAAATATTATTAACAAAGAAAATTAATTGTGCTACTCATAATTGGTAATTTATTGTGATATATATTTTAATTCGGCAACTAAAGAACACGTTTTGTAGTACTATTGTATAACATTAACAAAATGGGTTATTTTCAACGCATATTTATCTCCTAAACATATAATAATAAACCCCCAAAACATAATTTATGGTATTCAAGTTTCTGACGGGTACTTGTAAATAATATATTGGATGAATAACTTGATTTATATATATATTTTATATTTATTTATGTACACCTTATTTATTTTATAAATAGAATTTTTTGTATAGAAAAACTTAAATTAATATTATATTTGTTCAAGAAAACTGTTTACATTTATAAATCAATTTTAAAACAAAATACTTTTCGTTTATATATTTATCAGCTAACCAAAGAAAATGTTTAATAAAAACTAACAAAGAAAAAAACCTTCAAACAGAATCTTTTAAAGTAATTTATTTGACGTTTTGCTAAGATTTATAGACACGTTAGATAGGTATGTAGTTTTCAAATCTTGAAAGCTTTTAAATTACAGTACAGACAGATCTTGACTTATTATGAATTTTATTAGCGTTTTAATATTATATAAAAACAAAAAAAAAAGTTTTTATAAGATTAAAATGTATAGCTAAATAATTATAACTATTTATTTTAATAGTTGTATGTCAAAGCGTTAAAAT
>VUJU01005858.1:0-12244 GCA_009835225.1 Aphis craccivora
TTTTTTGTTCAGTAGAATACATTTTGTGATGTTAGTTTTAATATTAGAGTAAATTTACTAATTATCAAATTTAAAGGTAAGAATATTATCTAGAAGATGTCATATAACTTTAATGATATTATAATTTTAAAGTAAGTTGTAGCTATGTAAAACACTACAACATTAAAATGATTATAGCTTACTTTACAAAGTTATAATATTAATAAAAGCATATGAAGTTTTATAGATAATATTCTTACCTTTAAATTTTATTATAGGTAAATTTACTCTAATATTAAATATAACATAACAAAATGTATTCTGCTGAACGCAAATTTGCTATGATATACATTAGTACGAAAGAGACAACAAATGCGGGTATAACGTCCTCTTAAACCTACTGGCTACTACCTACATGGCTAAATTTTAATAATAGTAATTAAAACAACAATTTGACAAATTAAAGTGAAATAAACAATTATAATTAAAAATTAATTGAGAAAAATCAAAAAAGTTGATCTATTTTTTGTTTGGGTAGGGGGGGGGGCGTAAAAATATGGTTGACCCAGGGCGCAAAAATTGTAAATACGGCCCTGAGCAAAACCCAATAGGTATACTATGTATTAACTAATAAAATCATATAATATATTATATTAACCAGCAAATTTAGGAATTTCGTAGAATAATTAATTACATACATTACTATAAAAACAAAAAACAAGACATGGATATCGATAGCACAAAAAGAGTAGTTGTTAACATACGTGTTTCATTAAAATCATGATTTGTTCCAATCCATTTGTAGTTTTACAAATTGGTATTTATGTATTGTTTGTCTGTATATCATACACTTGGTTCGATCATAGCTCTTATACAAGATACGAAGAAATCATATAAATTTACATGAACACTTTTTATTCTAAAAATAAAATAATTAGAACTTTAATAAGTTAGATTAACCTACGATTTTATAACACGTATTGAAAACAAATCGCATTTCTACACGTCCTGTGTTTTTATCGTGTTGTAATATTACTTGCAACATCGTGGAAATGCAATGAAAATGAATGTTTAAATTAACAATTGACTAATCAATATTTACTTAATTTGGAATGTCTGTAAAATAAATTTTAAAACTAAATAACAATATAAATTTTTAAAAAAAACTTTTTCTCAACCTTACGACTTATAAAAACAAAAACATTAAAAATAAAATATGAAGTCTATAGAAAAACACAATACCATATTATGTTTTAAAAAAAGCATTTGATCATAACTAATAAATAGTGATAATTAATAAAGATAAAAACAAAATTGCATTTTATATAATTTAAAACAAATTATAATTTCGAAAATAGAAAAATAGGACAACAATTTAAAAAATAACATTAATTTATTTTTTTTTCAACATTTATTTTTTTTTTATTTATTATTTTTTTTAAAAAAAATATATTTATAAAAGTTATAAATAGTAATAAAAGTATCCATCGACATGACAAAAACATAGACAATTTTAAATGCTATATGTCTTAAATTTTCGAAATAAATTAGTATTTTTTTAAATTATAAACATTAAAAGAATCATACTGTATAGATACCTGGATAGGTTTATAATAACATTATATTAAAACATACTATTCACGCACGCGTGTCATCTAATTATCAATACGGCTTTTCATCATCAATTCACAAGACATCTTTACAAACCATAGAAACCTAAATCTTTTTTTTGTTAAAAACTACCAATTCAAGCATGTAATTTTGGTATGCATATTGTATTATGTTTAATATATGACCGTCGTAGGTGGTTTTGATGAATCGACAAAATAATCGCACGCAATTATTTGTGATGCCTACGCCTGTAAAAAAATAAGTTGAGAGAGAGACGAAAAGATGAATCACTTTCTCCACCTATTGTGAATGTCAGTTTTTATGTATGTAATACATGTACCTATAATACCTATAGACATATTATATTCTTACAATGAGATTGAGTTGCATGCAGCCAAGTACACAATTATTGTACAAAACAAATACACATGCGAAACGTAAACAATGCATGGAAATAATGGCCGTGACTTTCTTATTATATATTTCATATTTTGATCGTTTAATCGAAACGGTGTCTAGCCTACAACACTTGTCTTGCATCTTCTTGATCTACATTGCTCTTTCACTACCACAGTCCTTGTGGCTAAAATTTTAATTCATCACCAAAAGATTCACTTTTAATGGATAAAGAAATCTTAAATTTGATTTTAATGGCATTTATAAAATAAACTACAATCAATAAATTGTAAAAAGTCGACCTAAATATTTTAACTACTCAAACGATTCTTCGCTTGACCGGCTTCCAGATCAATTATCATTACAATCACTTTCTTTCGATATCAATTAATCATTTGTTTCCTAATAACTACAATAATATAGAACAAAACACATTTTTTATAAATTTTTTTATTTTTACTTTTTTTACGACTTAAATAAAAATACTACAATCATTAATTTTTGAATCTAAATAAATAAAAATTTTATTTCAAATGCAGAATTAGAAAACCTTTTTTTTTTAATTTAATAATCTGTAAATTAATAATTGTGATTCAATATTATGTACAATGGCATATTATGTATCAAAACCTACAACCTACATATTAGGTATATAACATGTTTACATGTCCATTATGTACGATCTTAAAATTATTGTAAAATATAATTACAGGTTCATCAATTTTTCAAAATTTTTCAAAATTATTTTATTTATTTACTTACTTACTTAACGCTAAAACTGAGAAAAAATAACAAAACCTTTGGTAAAAAATCAAGATCAGCCGAATTCATGATTATTACCATCTAAAATCTAGATGCTAGACTCCAGATAATTTTAATGTTTAATAACTTAAGTGGGTAGGTAAGATACATCACTTCATAAATGATAAGAAACTAAAATGTATAGTATGATATTTTAGGACTTAAAAAATATCTCCATGAATAGACTGTAAATTATTATTTCTATTACCTTTTATATCAGTTATTTTCTATCTAAATAATCTAAATTAGGATAAATTCTTGTTCAAAGTGATAAACTAACATTTTGTAATATTATGCATAGAATGAACACAAACAGAAAAATTCAGATGAATAAGTGATGTTAGTGATTTAATGATTAAATTTGTTTACCTATTTCTGAATAACTTACTCAATACTTTCAGTTAATAAGTACTAGAAGTATAAGTGAAATTATAAAATGTATCTTTTACATCATTTATAAATCTTTTATGTATAAGCAGTGTAGTGAGTAATGAAGACAGTTTAAGTAGTGTGTAGATAAAAAAAATTCCATTATACGTTTAAAAATTAATAATTCATTAGTATATATTTTATTTTAAATGTAAATACTATTCTTGATTTAGACTTTAGACTTAATTAATACTCAAAGCTTAATATTTAACACGCAATTAGTTATTTTGCAAGCTATTAATGTTATTATAAAATAATAACGCAATGCTTTTTCTCCATGTCTTACTATACCTACATTTAAAACTAAAATGTATTTATGGTAATTAATAAGTGCTCTAAACTGAAGACCCTAAAATATGCATTTGAAAATGCATTATAATACATTAAAATATGCATTATACCTAATGCGTTAGAATATTTAGTCCAATTAAAAATTAATGACTATTTACTGATCAAATAAAGATAAAAATAAATATTTACATTTGATTTATACAAATTAAATAATAATTAAAATAATTTTGTTATTCTTAATTTTAATATTAAAAAACAATCCTGAATAAAATAAACAATAACGTTTTAATATAACTTTGGTGATGTTTCGTTTTCATTTTCAGATATCTTTGCCAAAGTGATTGTGCTGCACAATGTGGATACCTACATTAGATTTGTTTTCGAATTTGAATGCGAAAGTTGCAAACAGCAGAGAAATCGTTTTTCTTTGTTCCTTTTTTAAATCTTAAAACATTTAACAAACTGTCAAGTGAAACAAATAACAGATAGTTACACCACAACATGTGATTAACCAACTACGAATAAGTTTGGTACCTAGTAAGATTTCTTACCGACGCCTAACCATAGGTATCAATTTGTATAATTTTATAAAGATTTTACTATATTCAAGCAATTTTGGTTTTTTTGGTTTATATATTTTTTCTTTCTAAGTAATAAATAACAATAATATTTTTAAGCTATTTAATAATTAATAATAATAATAATTTAACGTAATTCGCCAACCATCTTTTTTTTTCAAGTGACATTGTCCAAACTCAAAATGATCTAGTCACGAAATGAGAAGTGCTAAGTATAAATTTACTATCGTGCGTATATGCGCCACGACAGACGGTAACATCAAACGTTACACTGGTGTAATTCTAATTCTCTACACACGTTATATACGCATTATATATTTTATGCTATACCTAAATATTATATACTCATATGAGATAATTTTTTTTAAATAAATCCCATCTAATACACAAATAATATAAACGTTGAAAAAATGTGTTTATACACATATTATTAATTAAAAAATAATTATTAATTATTATTTATTATTTTAATTTTTTATAATTTATTGGTAATCAAATCGTTACACAAATAGAATAGATATTCTGTACATAGGGATCATCAATTCTCATATTGTATTATTATTTCTGGTTAGTGTAACAACAGTATAACCCCAAAATATACCTAAAATAAAGATTCAGAGATATTATATCTAGTCATGATGACCGCGTTTAATTTTAATCCATCAACTATGCGTTGATGAATCTGATTTGGAAACAACATCATACAAACGTACTTCGAGTAATAATATGTAGAGTCTAGTTATTTACTGAATGTTTTCTCATTGACAAAACGTAAATATCGAGACAGTAAAATAATGTACTGCTCACGAAGGTGAGCGAAGCAAGACGAGTATCCAACACCTATTATAGCCACTGTTCATGAGTTATCCGATCTTTTTACGCAGCATTATAGTAGTTTATGAGTGTGTAAACCGTTATACCAACTGTAATACAAATTTTACATAGTAAACCGTTTTGTCACATTAAGTCATAAGTATATGCCTACTTATATAAGTGTTAGTTATTATTGTCGTAACTGTAAAAAAAAAAACCTAAAGTGTTTTAATATTTTTGTCTTATAAAGCTAAAATACATTATTTATCTATGTATGACGACGGATTAGAGCATATTATTCAAAAGAAGAACCAAAACCAATTGGATTAAAACAATTTGCAATTAACAGTCGATTTATTGTTGAAAATTTAAAATCATCCGTATGGTGTGAAAAATACCAGTTTTTGATACGAGTGATAACAACATTAATTTTACAACTATGTTTTTTTAAATATCATTATTATTTTTATTATGTTTCACAGTTAATTGGCGATTAATCAATACTGTTACTTGTAATATAGTTAAATTAGGCAAAAAACAATTTAATATGAGTAATATATTTTATTTTATTTTAAAATCTATAAGTACATTTTTATACGGATGGCTTAGTCTTCTACCGTTTTAAAAAGAAAACTGAAGTGGATAGTATCTACGGGTTGCGAGTTATGATATAACAATAGAGACGTTATTAATAATATTAAGGGCTTTAACTGCGGAAGGTTTGTTTTTTAATTTTTTAGTTGGACTTTTCAGCAATGTCTCATACTTAATTTATTTATTTATAGGTAGGTACTTCTATATTAATTGTATCTTAACATGGAATTCAAAAGCCATGTTTTAATTAATGCAATGATATTAGATTCACGTTTTACCGTGTGAGATTAAACTAAAGCAAATTTAAATTCAATTATAATAAAATATATTGATTTCAAAATGCGTTTTGGATTTTCATTAATAGCATTAGTTCACTTTATACCAATGGAGTTAAGATAAATATACATACTATTAAAGTTCAATACAAACGTGTAAAACCAAATTTTGATCTGCGTTTGTGCGCTGTGTAATATTATAAGTAACATAATAATGAAATTGCTATTAAAAATAATAACAGCGTAATAACTCTTTATATGTTATATGCAAATGCATTAAATAGTTGATCCTTTTCTATGTGGTCAACTGTAAATCGCGTCGAGAACATATAAACAGAGGTTAACTTTCACAAAACTGTATCCGGTATCGTACTAAAAAGTTTTGTATTGACAAAAAAACCAACCACAAAATAAAAAAAACTTTAACTTGTTATGCGTGATTGAAGAAACTTCGAAGGCCGTTTCGATAAGAATAATAACATACGGTTTTTATATTATTAAAATGATGTATAAAATGATACAATTTTATCATGATTATATAAGGACGAAATCAAAGAAAAGAGTCTACCATAGAAAGAAATTATAAAAATAAAACCAACAACTTGCAAAATACGTGAATTATAGATTATAATATATACATGGGTATAGTAGTCCAAAAACGATTTTTGTATAAACCATTTAAGTAAAATACTATAATAATAGTGTAATATTTTAAACGGGTCTGTTGAAGTGGGCGCGAGGATCACGTATACACCACGATAACACATCTGGAATTAATCGGACCAAATAAACATTGTTTCAACCGTAAACCACGGTTCACGCTTTTAAGCACTTTCGGGGAGCTAAAAAATACGTGCGTGCATATTATCGTGTACCTACGTTTTATAAACGACTACTTCCTATATCTATTATATTTTAATACGTACGTATATATTATATTATTTATGTAGGTATATATATGTAATATAATATGTATAATACATTTAGTTAAACGGCTCGGAGGAAACGACAATAGCAAAAAAGTGCGATTCAATAGAAATATTCGTTTGAATGGTGTCCGACCAGTTGCGACTGAAACCGCAAGTGACCACCGATATAATAGGCACGCTTTACATAAATAATATCGTATGGCTGATATGTATAGATACTACTACTGGTTAAGTACTTTACCCATAATATTATTGTCTATATCATATATATATATACGTAGTTGATCGGCCGCGGAAATTCCCACGGTTCATTCGCCGCCGCTACATCGTCACAGGACTCTAATAGTTAGTGCAAACTATAAAATCCTAGGGAAACTGAATTTCGACATACATATTTTACTGAATGACCGCAATAACTATGTAAAAAAAAAAATGAAGAACCTGCAATTTCTTTGTCCGTGCATGTGTATACTTTATTATTATTATCACAAGACGCGTGTAAGAAATCGTGTATTATGTGTACTTAATACTTATATCATATATCTAACTAAGTATGCGCAGTTTAAACGTAAAGTATTCTAATATAATATGTATTAAATTTACACATACAAATACTTTAAAAAACTTCGATATTTAAGAGTTATAAAAATTGGTTAATAAGAAAAATGGTGACTAGAAAATGCTCAAAAAAAACACGTTATTGTTTGATACCAATTTCAAATTTTATCAGACAACATAATGGATAGATCAACTTAACGTTCGAAGAGTGGATAAAGTGTGGACTTGAATATCGACACATTTTTTGGTATGTATTCCGGAATTTTAAAACGACACGAGTGAGTTACAGTTGGCCCATCCATTCTTATTTTACATGCAACTCGTAAACAGCTAACTCTCAAATTCTCGTAATTAACTTGAAAAATCGTGGAAACGATTTGAGTACCTAGCTAAATCAAAGTGGGTGGACTAACTTCACTTATATATGATAAGATTGTGGAATAAGTGGTCACTGGCCCAGATAATAATATCACACATAATAATTATATATTCTAAAGAAAACCTTTTATTCGATGTTTTCAAAATATTTTAGCTGTAAATTATAATCAAGTTATGATTTAGAAAAAAGCCTTGTGGCTATTATGATTTGAAAATCATAGTACCTTCAATATTATTTATATATTAAAATTGTATAATTTGTAAAAGTTGTTTGAATATAATAAATACTCTAATAAGTATTAATATCAATTATCAAATTTTAAATTGTATTAAATAAATTAAATTTCCATATTGCATGTAATACTGCAGGATAAATTTAAAAAATAACTACGTCCATATTAACTATTATTATTATTTTTTAAATTAAAATTTTGAAAATATTTTGTTGCAGTACCGATATTGATAATAATTTTTATTACTCCATTACTCATTAATAGGGCAAAAATATTTATTGCCTGCTTTAATTTACCTTTTTTAAGAAACTTAAGTATAATATATAGGACCTACATTGTAGGTACTATATGCAGCCATATTTTTTATATTTATATTAGGTAGTTTTTATAACTTATAAATAAAGAAAACGAAAAAGAAGTATTTTTAGCTTACATTGACAAAATACGAAAAAAGTTATTATTGAAAAGTGGGCACTGAATATGATTATGAAGACCAATAACTAATTAAGTTTATTTATTATTTTTTGTTAGTATTGATCCCTTGATAGTAAACTCAAAAAAAAGTGTATCCATTCAATAATATTGATAAGCGTTTTATTCAACAATGAACCTTATACTTAACCTTAAATAAAATATTCAAAATTCAGATACAACGATGACGCTGATGACGGTATATCGGTATATTATAGTCAAATTAATTGTTGACACTTACAAAATAATTAGTTTTATAACGTCATTTTAGATTATATTTAATTAATTTTTTTTTTATCTCATATTTATTTTGTTCTTGTTATTATTATGTGGTATAATATTTAAGTGTAGACTTTAACAATCAATTTTTCAAATAAATAACTTATTTTTAAATTAACACTAGAATCGTTTTATATCAACATAATTGTTGACCCCGTGATTGGCAATAATTATTATTAAATAATATGATATGACACGAGTACATTAAATATTATGTACAATTAAAAAATATTGATATTTTAATTGGCTGTTATTTATTATGATATACAATACAACGTTTAGTATTTTAATTTTTAAACTGAATTATGTTCTTCAGAAAACGAATTAATAAATTCGTCGATTTTTATGAATAAATTATACAAATATACATTGTACATCGCACTTGTCACCAACTCACAACACTTAAACCAATTATTATTATTATTTTTTTTGCATTTTACTATTTCAAATTACTAATTATTATGCATAGAGAATTCTATATAAAACATTCAAAACACATGTAATACTTTCCTAAAAAAAAACCTTTCCCATCTATAAACTTACTAAAATAAAAATAAAAACGTTTTGTAATCGTGTTTCTACCTAATTATTATATAGGTACTTAGTTGTTTTGAGATAAAAATCAATGAATTATAATACAATCATTAAACAATGATTCAACGTTCAACTTGTACGGATAAATGATAATCTATACCTACCTTTAGAATAGATATATCCACAGGCAATTAATTTGTCACAGACAACGCCGTGCAGGATCAACTATATAAGATATAAATATAATATACCTATATAATATTTGTAACTATATAACGAATAAAAAAATATTTCTCACGTATTTTAATACACTTTTTGATATAATATTAAATAATATGTATATGTACATTTGTGAACTTAGATCATAATATTATGTCTATTAACTAGGTAGGTACTCAATACACGACAAGCTAATTTTGTATATTTTCGTGTGTCATAGGTACCTACTCACTTTTAGTCCACGATTTCAATCACAAAATTATAATTATGCCATCGCAACTTCGTATAACTGGTATATATATATATATATATATATAGGCTGCCAAGTTTAACCTAACCATTCTCCGATCATAGTTGTAGTATCACTTATATATATAACGAAAATAAGTGTTCGCCAATTGATCATTTGCCATCAGACATTTACGTGCCGACAAAATACGAGTAAGTACCTACCTATAAATTAGGTATACCACTTTATACAGTACAATGTTAGTAACCTTTCTGTTATGGTTTTAATTTTATAGTTTAGCCTATTATTGTAGTGTACATTTTTCAATAATTAATAATTCTTCCAAAAAATTATAATACATTGGAAACTCCCAAACTTTTGTTTTCAACTTCAAAAAACTTTGTCACCCAGAGTAGCCATCCGCTTTGTCCTCCACTTAATCCAGCACTAGTCTACTTAAGTGTGATTATTGATTACCTAATATACAGCGACATCAGAGTGAAACTTCTTAACTAGATATACGGCACAATAAATATCAGTATTTTAGAAACCAGAATAATGAATATAAGTAATAATCGTAGAATAGGGTAAAACGAAAATAGGTATGGTTATGTAGTAAAAGTCACATATCGCACACTATGAAAACTTTTCTCCTTTGGAGATGACAACATAATATAAATATGGAGCCCGGAACACATTAGTTTTAAATTCTGAAAGCAGTATAAAATACACAATCTTCAAGACAACGATTTTTTTAAAAATATTATTAAATTAAATATAAATTTGTGAATAAAAATATAAATTTAAAAGTAAACGTATTTTCAAACTCGTCATCAATAAATTGATAAATTTTTATTAAACAAATGTTGTCATTGGCACGCAAGACGCAACATGTATAAAAAGAAAAACTAGTAAGCCGCTCCGCTGTAAAATTTTAGATTTTGATTTCTATTAAAAATATAAATATATATATATAATAGATAAACTGTTGTACATAATGGATTTGAATTCAGTGATAATATATCGAAAATATACGAATTAAAAAAATATTCTGAGCGGATACGGTCTCTATGACATGTCAGTTTGCAATAATACATTATATCTAAGGTCATTTTATCATTATTTATTATATATTTATTTTACTATCAGTAATCTATTAATAATACGATATAGGTTGAAATAATTTATGCCAAAAACTAATCATATATTATTTTATATAATATTACTTTGTGATTAATTCAATGGCGGATTTAAAGGTGGTCAAAACTCAAAAGTGCCAGGCTCATCCCCCTACCTCATATTACCTTATATTCGCCTTAGCTTAGCTTAGTGCCTATAGTAAGGCGAATATGTTTCCGCACTATCATAGCAGGTAAAAATCACCCATACGTACCTATGATAATTTACAAAAAAAAAAAAAAAATACACCAGCAGTATCACAAAGTTTTCCTACACCAAAAAAAATACTTGACCAAATTATTACCTATTAACTATTAAGTATTTAAATTCCAACACGAATAATGAAAAGTAACTTGAAAATGTTTTTTCTAACATCCAAAAATATAGATAATGTTACAGAACAATTAAAATATTTCAATAATGTAAAAAAAAAAATTTTCTCCCTACTTTACTCAGACTTAAGATAGATAATATTGTTGAAATTTGTTTGTTTTTCTGTAGAAAAAACTCCTGCTTTAATCCAATTTTTGACAATCAACGAATAATTTAAAAAATTTTAAATTTTATCATGTCAAGAAAATACTTACATAGATACTTTATAATAATTTTAAGACTAATTTTATTTTCAAAAGCTGACACTATATGCTAAAATCACGAGAATTGGCAAGTTATTTTATAATTAGAAATTTATTAAATTTCGAGTTTTAATAGTTAAGGTTGAAAATTTAATAAATTTAAGGTTCCTCTTAAGTTGTTCATACCACCATTAAAATTATTAAATATATACAATATTATAGGTATACATTTTTTATAGATATTTTAATTGAATTAATCTCCTCCCTTTTTTCGCAAAAATCCTGGAAAAATTGATCCTAAAACGCATCTTACCAAGTATCTCAAACTCAGTTTTTCCTGATGCCCAATTTGGATTCCGCTCGGCTCACTCTACTATTCATCAGGTGCATAGAATTGTCGATGCCATCTCCTTCTCACTGGAAAAAAACAGTACTATACCTGCGCCTTTTTAGACGTTTCACAAGCGTTCGACAGGGTATGGCACGATGGTCTTCTTGTTAAGTTAAAAAAAATCTTGCACCCTGGTTTTTACCTTATCATAAAATCATACCTATCCAACCGTCATTTTCAAATCAGATTCGGTAATGCACTCTCAACTATATCCAACATTTCAGCCGGAGTTCCTCAAGGTGGCATACTCTCCCCTTTACTTTATAATATTTATACTGCCGATCAGCCAACCACACTAAACACTCTAGTTGCCGATTATGCAGACGATAAGGCAATAATATCTATAAACTCTAATCCAGAAATAGCCTCACACAATCTTTAGAATCACTTAACCCTCATGGAAGACTGGTATACCAAATGGCGGTTCAAAATTAACCAGTCTAAGTCTATCCACACAACATTCACACTTCGTCTCTCTCCTTGCCCTGAGGTATCTATTTAT
>VUJU01005859.1:0-12244 GCA_009835225.1 Aphis craccivora
GCAAATTACAAAAATAGTCGTGCAAATTCATGCTAATTGCATGCTAAATAATTTCATAAAAAAATTGTTATAATATAAATGTGGGGGGGCTAGGGAAACGTACGTGTAATTTGTTAAATTTTAAGATAAAGAATTAATTTTAGTTCGAGTTTGAAATTTTTTACTAATTGTGTGTTATTTTCTCCCTTTCGTAGGTTAACCTAAAAATGATAATCGTTATTATTTAAGTATATATTAGATGATACATTAATTGCTATTAGTTTTATATTAAATACACACGTCTACGAGTATATTATTTTATACCTATTGGAAAAATTTTAATTACCCTTGATGTTGAAAAACATTTAACTGCAGTGTAATCAATTTAAAACTTAACACATAATATAAATTAATTATTCCAAGACTTAAGTAATACTTAATTATAATGTATTAACATCAGGTGAGTAATCTACATAAATTATCTACATGATTTACTGGCTTTTAACTTGACACTTTATGCTAATTGCTAATATACATTTATATAAATGAATTATAATATATTATAAGTATATCATTAATTTTTTTTATAAAAGACTTGGTGTCGATTTGTATAACATTAAATACATACATATTATATAATGTATCATATATACAATTATAGTCCCAACTATATTATGTTCTTTTTGAAATTTATTTGAAATAAATATACATAAACTATTTAAACGCCTATAAATCTGATAGTTATAACAAACATGTCCGTATTCCGCAAGACATAAACGGCCAATCGATTTCAATATTGTTTTTACTTTTTACCTTTTATAGTCTTATGGAATAGCCGTTCGACGTTTTTCGAGTGACTTATAGCGCGTATATACCATAGAATATAGATACCTGTGTAAATAATCTGGTATGGACTCAGGACTGGCTGAGATGCAAGGATATCCTATGCCCTTTTAATATTTTTACTCTTATATTCAATTGCTTGCCCTATAATATACTAACAAATCAATGTTAGTGGGTTGAGTGTGTATAGAGATTAGAGACATGTCTATGGTCTATCGTGGGACGTTATTACAACCTTCTAACAAGTAAAACGTATTGAAAATGATCTATAAAATAATAAATGTACGCCGTTAATAAATATTTCATTCCATACTTTTATACCTCCGCAGTCCAGTACCTTAAATATACCTATGGGTACCTATATAATATTATTACCAAGATTTCCCACGGCCATTTTATAAATAGAGAGGAACCGGTACTGTTCCAAACCTTCAGTGAACCTTTTCCAGTAAAACACCGCGTCTTGTCCGCTATCGTTACCGTGCCGAAATTAAAACTACGACCGAGCAATGACCTCGCCAAACCCGTCAACCCTAAAACATTCTTTCTTTTCTACAAAAAAAAAAAAAAAAAAAAATTAAAAACTAACGTGTACAGCAAAGCCAATAATTATATAGCAGTTGCAGAAGCTGCGCGTATATCATGAACGAAAACCGAAAACAAAATAATAATAATAATATAATGTTATACACGCGTACAGGCGCGTATATATTTATAGTGAGCTCTAATTTTTCTTTAGCAAATCGACCGCTGGCGGGTATTCACTTCCGTCCGGAATCAATGGACCGTCATCGTGTACCTACACATATACGACACACAATATACCGTGCATACTAGGAAGGAACTCCACGCGAGTTTCCTGCGTATACGTCGTCGTCGTCGTCGTGTGCAATACGAGAGCCCTGCCAGCGTTTCCATTGTTCGGCGGCACGTCTCCTGCACACACACAAAAATACTATACTTAATATATATATATATATATATACATGTGCGTGTGCGTGTATACGCTGACACACACCGACACTGAAAATACACGAGCGCGCACTCTGCTCAGCATCCCTCGTGCTCTATTCAACTTCGTCGCCGTTCCGTCGGCTTATCTCGGCCCGGCATCTACGACACGTACGCTCGCGCTTTTTAATTGATCCCCCGCGCCCGGCTGCGGCGGCACAGCTATTATTATTTTCCGGAGCACAACAATAAGCGAATTTTTTTTCTCCCTCTCCGGTCCTTTAGTATTTTTTATTTTCGTGCCAGCCAGCGGTTTCGCGTCCTTGTGCCGCAGCTATATATAACTATATAATATATAAGCACCCCGAGGCCCGAAGAGTTTTATTTCTTTCAACGAACTGCTGCAGCCTATGTCAGTAGGACTTATACTAGATGTGTACAAGCGTCGTGGTGTACATTACATATATAATTTATAAATATATATATATATGTGTGTGTGTGTGTGTGTGTATAGTGCCTCGCGTAATATTTGTATCAACGCCGTTTCGAGTGATGTGTATATAATATAGTCTCATCGTTGCAGCAGCGATGATTATGTTTGCAGACCACCACGCCCGCCGAGTCTCTATCTTACATTCTTACTGTTACCATATATATATATATACATGTTTATGACCTTATGTATATATTATATATTCGTGTACAAAGAACGAATACATTATAAAGTGTATATATACCCTATAGGGACACGCGTGACGTCCCAAAATTCACCCGCGAGCCCTTTGTCTTCACAATAAAGACGGTTTTTTTCGAAGTGGTCGAGCGCGTATTCGTGATGGCACATAACAACTTGACCCGCACGATGAATATCATATTCTTAAAAAATAAAAAACAATTTTTTAGTACACAGTTATTATTACGGATGTCGCGTCTTATATAGCTATAGAATGTGTAAAAAACATATTAAATAAAACTATGGTGTATTACACGAAATGATGAAATACGCAGCAAGGACAATATTTTAATGAAATTCTGGCAGTGTTGAAATCTTTTAATTTTCAGTAATTCATAGATTGCACAGTGTATGACTTCATCGCCAACATATACCTATTTAATAACGGCTAATCGTACAACAGTAGTTACATGTTAATTTATTAAAATAAAATAAGAAATAATAATTAACCAAAAATAGACCTTGGTATCACATTTGATCGCACTTTAGATTTCCATAAACACAAAGAAATGTAATTCCTAGTAAGGATTTATAACTTCTTGAGTTTATTAAAATTATTTTGTCAACTAAGTTCAACTTCTCTATCTCTTTGAAAACCCTATGCTCCGTGCTCGTTCATTTGCTCCCTTTTAGAGTATGTAGTATGTAGTAGTTATTTTTCGTTGTACTTACAGTGTAAAAAACTGTAAATTTGAGATAACACAACGAACGTATTCAAAGTATGCTGCTTTACATGTTGAGTGTCCTGTGCCCACCAGTCACAACACGATTATTCAATGACATTATTGATATTATACAGTATTTAAATATACGTACTTTAAGTGAAGAGTGTCATTCCGACGTGAACCTATCCGTTTTGTTCAAGCTTATGGACGGCTATGTATCCCTGTTCTGCCTTCAAAAGTGAATTTTAGAATCTCTAAAATAAAATTCTACCATATAATATATCATTATAACCATAAATCATTCAGTATTTCAATAAATGGTTCATCAATTATTTTATACATTATATGAATTAAAAAATTGGCAAATCGGCAATAAAAATCTCTAACATTCTTTGTTGATCTGTCATTTTTAAATTTTTATATTTTCAATATTCTTATTTTTAAGCTCTAAACAATCTATTGTCCTTCAATATCTATTTATGTAATTTAGTTAAATTTTTTTAACTATATATCATGCTAATTACTGTTTTATAAACATTAGAATTTCCTCGTATATTATTAAATAAATAAATACTACTGAAATAGTTCAATACCTACTCAAATTAATACAAAAATGATAAATAACATTTATTTTTAATTCTGAGAATCTAAAATTGCACTATAGCAGAGTATAATATGTTATACAATATCGTAAGTTCTAGAAAATACAAATATTATTGCAAAACAAAATAAATAGAATTAAGAAACTGTTCTTGTAAGAAAATAATATAGTAATTCTTTAAAAGAATTAAATATTAAGAATAAAAACATCAAGTTCTGATATGATATAAAGTTCATTAATAAAAAGTTTCATATACTATATTACTATAATATTTATGTCTTGTCTTACGTGATATTGTTAATTAAGATAATATTCTATTTGTTGGTATCGACCAATCTTATTATATTGGTCAATACACATACATATTGATATTATTAATAAAATTAATTTGAGTTGTTAAAATATTAAAGGGTGAATGAATGAATACCAACAAAAGTTAAAATACGAGTATGTATTAACAATGTGTGAAATATGTTTAAAAGAAAAATAATTAAAATATATTTCTTCTGACATTTTCAAACATATATTAAATGCTACTGTTTTATCTTGTATGCCTTATAATATTTGTACATTAAATAAAAAATAATCACCAGTAATCATAGCAATATAGTTTGCACAGTGCGCCTCTATAAAACTCTCAAATTGCAGCTATGCGCACCAGTAATAAATTATACTTAATCGATTGAATTGTGTTGGCATATTATATGAACATAACGGACGGGTGTGGGTATGTATTATGAATATGTATTATACAGAGTGATTCATTAATTCACCAAACATGTTCATCCTCGTTTTTTCCTTTAAGTATTAATTTGTTTATTCAAATTCTAATTTTTGGAATTTATAAATATACTTCGAGACAATAATTTCAAATTAGGTGTCGAAGTTTTTTATAATTACTCGAGTTTTTTTTTTTGCGGGGCAATACAAGTATTACTGTTATTCAAATGAAAATTTCCCTTTTTTACAATACATTATTTTGATATTGTTTTTGAAAATTTGTACTAACTTAATTAAAAATTCAAATGCTTCTCAATTATTACAATGTTATATTATAAGGAAAATTTTTTTATAAAAAATACAAAACAGATGTAATATTGGATCTAATGAGTAATACATATTATGTACTATAAAAATGTATTAAAAATTATAAACATTGATAAATCAAATCAGTTACTTAAGTTTTCACATTTCCATATTGTTCATATTTTCCAAACTCTAGATCATAAGCTTATAATTATACTTAAATCACAAAATTAAAGAATTAAAAACTACTCGTTCGGAATTGGATTTAGAAAGGTACGTAAAAAATAGAGATTCTTTCGTGAAAACCAGAAGTTTTTATCGCCACATAACATTTTTAAGTAGTACACAAAATTTTAAAGTTTTAAAATATGGTAAAAAGTATATTTAAAAATTCCAAAAATCGGATTTTGAATAATTGACTTATTGAAAAATGGCGAGTATGCTTGATGAATCACTCTGTATATTACATGCATGATGGGTATGAACTATAGAATATATACTAAATATATATAATAAATGGTATTTCAATTTAATTTATATAAAATGCTGTCAATCAATGCGTTTTTGAAGTAAAATTCATTTTCAAAATAGCTGTACACAACACATACATAAATAAAAATGTATAGAAGGTTTTTTATTTATCAATAGGTTTCCACAAGGTACGCATGCTTTTAAAAATGTGTAACTACTATAAATCATAACATTATATTGTCGTGACTTTTTTTATTTGAATTAAATATCATTATTTGTACTCAAAATACAGTAGTATTCTATGTCTTTAAATTAAATTTATTATGATTTTGTCAACCCACTGAACAATTTATTATTTTGTATACCCAAAAAATATGAATGAATTATATTTAAAGTTTAAACATACTGTATTTTAAATAACTATTGTCTATTAAGAATTATTATACCTTTTTATAATAAAGCAATAGACCCACACACGCTTAAAAAAAAATAACAAATTAAATCAAATTAAAGCAACCTCAGAAAATCATAAAAGTATTATTTCATACAGTATTTCAGTACTCGCATGTAGTATAGTAGTAATTTAGGTATTAGTATCGATTTTCGAAATAAACTGCAATGTTATATTATAAAATACCTTTTTCATATTTAACACACAAATGTCTTATTAGAACCTAATAATTAAAGTATTAATAAATCAGTGGAATATTGAGGAGGAGGAGGTTAATTGGGACGAATACCTCCCTCAATGTTGCTGACTTACTGTTGTTGGAGCACTAAAGTATATTGTAATTAATAATTTATTTATTGAAATGTGTGTAATTCTATTTGACATCCACGCGCGAGAAACGCTACCAGCTCTACTTTTTCGTGCTTTAAAAAAGAACTGTCGAAGTAAAAAAAGTTATCCAAGATGTTATCAATTCATCAGAAAATTATAACGATATAACCAACCATAAAAAGTGAAGTAGCTTCTGCTTAAAGTTCATTTTCTTCGCTTAGGAAGTAATGGTTAATCCTAAATTATTATGTACTTAGGTACTTACTTTATTTAGTAGAACAGTATCAACTTTTATGCTTGTTTTTAATTTTTCTTTACTTAATTGATATAGATTAAAACTTTATAAACATGATTGAGATCAAAAATGGAATAAGGCACGAAAATAACAGAAATATCAATATTAATGTCAACACATTATTAACAAATTTATGAAAAAAAATGCATTAACAACGATATTTTTTAACCGAACTTGCTTCATTTGACTTCTTTAAGTATATAAATTAGAACCAAACCACTGCCTGCAGAAATCTTCTTCGAAATTGAAAACTTGTGTCTGGACAATAATCAATAAATAGGATAAAATGAAGGACTGTACCGCCTATTATATAATGATTTTATTTTCACCCTAGTCTCCCATGAACTAATTCAAATACACCTCTGCAGTACTGTATTATATTGAAGATATATAAGTACCTGTTTTCCATGAAATACTTACAAACGATAATAGTATAAAATAGAATTTAGTTCGCCGGTGGTGTAAAGTGGTGGAAACAAATCTATATAATAATATAATATTAGCTACGGATTCGGGACTGGAGATGCGTAGTTATTGGATGGCTCGCCACGGAATAATACAATATTATGCATTATGTATGTATGTGTGTGTGTGTGTGTGTGTGTGTGTTGCACTTCCGGGCGGCAGAACGTTTTCCTCTCCCTCGTCGCAGCAGTAGTCGATTTAATTGGGCAAATTCTCCGCGGCGGCGGAGGGTTTGGAGTATATCCGCAGCCAATTTGTTGACGTGAACAGAATGCATTTCGTCGCGTGCGTGCGTGCGTATATATATTATAATGTGTGTGTGTGTGTGCTTAGCCACTCGAATTCGTACCACGAACAAATCCATTTCTCGTGAGTCTGTACGTGTGTGTATGCGTATGCACGGTATACTTGGTACTTGGTACCATCGTTCACTCAAACGTAATCACACAGACGCACGCGTACGCACACTGGTACACGATGAGTTTATAATATATATTATATATACAGTAGACCCAGCGTCGGCACGTACTTAAGTGAGTACTAAACTGTAATAATTGTATATATATATATATATATGTTTGTGTGATTACTATTATAGTACCATATTATTATTATAATTTTTTTTTTATTACTGTATCGTATACCTTTGGGTATAAATAATTACCACAATTGTGTTATTATTTGAAATTTATAGATACCCGCGGCTATTGCATAAGCTTTATTGTTACTGTTATATACCTAATACGCGTATAGGTTTGTCGACTTGTGTACAGGGTCAGATTGGAGTCCTGTGGGACCAACAAACGGTTGATTTAGGTATAAAGGATCTAAAAGGTCTTAACGAAAGGCCATAATAATATTACATTCACTTAAATTTGATAATTTATTTTTTCACCAAAAATAGCCATACGATACACACTATTACTTAATAAAGCTATTTGAAGGAAAGCTTATGGAAAACTTAGTGTTGCATTTTTTAACCTTAGATATAAATACAAAAAAATTTATGAGTTTTCAACTATAAACTTACTTGTACATTTTCACAATTTTGACATATTTCGTAAAAATTTGAACTTATAACTTTTTTATAAAAAAAAATTGTGACTAACAATTTTTGATTTTTTTTTTTTTTTTAGCTTCAATAAGAACAACTTACAAGAAACGTTGTGATATACTAAGAAAAATCGAAAATTTCAATTGTCTATAAATAACTTTTAAAAATCCAAAATATTTCTAAAATTTAACTGTATTTATACATGTACACTATACAGTTAAATAGATAACACTAATATAAACTTTTGGTGAAAATTTCAAATATTTATAGTTCTTAGTTTTTGAGTTACAACTTTATAAAAAAATTGATTGTGTTTTTAAACTATTGGAACATTCTTACTTTTGATCTCTAAATGCACCAAGGATATTCACTTTGCCATCGGAAACAATCCCCGAAGTTTGAAATTGAAGCATTATTTCGACAAGTTATGCTGCACAGTGGACACACATCTATATATGCATCATTGTAAAATCAATACATTCATCACTTCGTTCAGAATCTAAAAAAACAATATTTAAAAATTAATTATTATATTTTATAGATTATATACTATTTATAAGTTTTCTATAGTTTTCACATATGACATATTTTTATCATTTAAATATATTTTTTTTAATTTCAACATTAAATTTTGTGATCAAAATAAACAGTATTATTTTCTGAACTATTATCCATATTATTATCAAAACTATTTTGTATTTTACTATACAAAATATTAAAATATTGACCATCTCTGAATAATAATGGCAATGTAATCATTGTAATCATTCATCTTCAATTTACATTACTTTAATTAAATAATAAGTGATTTACTCCGTCTGCTGCTTCATAGTTCATACATTGTAACATTTTAATATATTGAAGTATTCAGATATTTATTGAGAATTTTCGGAAATATCTTATCACATGTTATATTATAATAGTTACATTAAGACTAACGCGATGCTGACAATAATAATATATATTATAGACAGTGACACATTACTGCACACGTAGCTCGCTGTTAAAATATGCGCGTTTAGACTTGCTATACAATAATTCTATCGTTGTGATAATAACCATATTGATGTTTAGTGTACCTATATGTACATTATTGTCATTCATAATAAAATAGGTATTCGTATTCGTGCATAGTGCACACGCACCTTTACATAATATATACGAAACTGTGTAGCTGTATAAACGATCGTATAATATGGGCCCTGGATAAATGTTTGTACTACGGAACAATACGATATGATAATAATATTAAAGGATACACACGCATATGCACACATACGTAGTTACCTTCTCTACAGCCCGCACGCATAACATACGTGTACATAATACATATATAATATATATATATATATATATACAGAATGTGATGAGTGCATATATAAGGTAGGTAGTAATATATTGTATAATTCCAGCCGGATGCGTGTGGTCAGTTTGACGAGCGTTGACAGTGATTCGTGCGAGCACCTGAGAAAACATGCAGCGGATATAATATATGAGTACCTTCCTACCTGTATAGGTATTGCAGAGGACTCGCCGCGGTAGACGACTACAGGAGTCATGTCCATTTTGGATCAATCAAAAAAAAGAAACACCTCTCATACGGCTCTATTTGAACAATATATCGGCGTTTGGCCACAATCCGATTTACTTATTCGTATATTAATGCATATACAACAATAATATGGTACATCATTGTGATGTCGTCCACAATAAACGCGTTACGATGACGGTTTTCGCACGTATTTGGAATAAGCAGTCTGTGGTTTACACCCCCTCCCCACAGAAAACCCCGAATTAAGTATATATACTTATACGTACTCACGGTTTACACACCATAACGTATATCCTCGACACGTCAGCATAGATGCGAATATAACACAGTGATTTGGATGTACGCGACTATTATATGTATAATATTATATGTGTGTGTGTGTGTGTGTATTTGTGTGTATTATGTAGGTTTATATATTTTATATGATAGGATGTACCTATATGTTTGTGCGGCGTTCGTTGTCGTCACCTGCGGCTGCAGGAAACCTTGCGGATTTGTCTGATGGATTACGAGTGGGTTTCATTCATACGGAATAATAATGATGGTAAAAAAATAAATACGTTTCGACGACGATTATTATTTTCTTTTTTTCAACCACTCGTAAAAATGTATAATATAATATTATACAGCGCGACGGAGTTCTCACAGTCCGACAGACGACGTCCCTCGAGCTCACTGTTCAATAATATTAACGCCTTACGACCACCGTCTGCAGAACTGTATAACTACATCATCCACATAGGTACCGTGTCTGTACGCAGCAAGTGTTCACAATATAATAATTTTCCTAAACGCTACTTTTTTTTTTTTACTCGAATGTAGACTATAATATACATATAACACACACACACGTGATTAAATACCTTTTATATATACTTACCAAAGGTATATAAAATACGCCATACACCAACGCCTTTGTACTTCGTACACGTTTGTTTCCGAAGATACATTGTACGATAAGTGCCAAGTCCAAGTGGTCTTTATGCTATGTGACATCTATATATTATGACTATATTTATAATCACTAGAGTTTCACACTTTCTCACCTGCATATAATTGCGCAGTATATATACGCAGGTCTCTAGAACATCGCAAATCTTTCTAAACCTATAATGAAAACAGAATAAAAATTGTTAAATTATTTTGTTGGACGATGGTCTGATGAAACGCATTTAATCGGATGTCAATGTGTGATGTTTGATAAATCTTTAGTTAGCACTTATCACTACAAATATAACTTAATAAAAAAAAAAAAAAACGTGTACCTATACTTTTAATAACTTTCTATACTGCAGATGACTACATTTTTTTATGTCTGATAGAATTGTCTTTTCAGTCTCAGCAAGTTATATTGATCGATGAGAAGTGACTGCGGTGCTTAATTGTAATAATTAATTATTAATAAATTTTCATTTATTACATAAATGTATTATTATCTATGAAACGATATCGTAATAGTTAATTTATTAACTTCAAAATATTTTCTTCTTAATTAGTTACCTTTATCTGGCCACCTATGCTGTAACTAAATATTAAATTATACTGTTCCGTTATTTTGAAAAGATATTCGTTATTTCTATAGAAATTTATCAATAAATAAACTTCACATTTTTTTTTTTATTATTTCTTAAACGATATCATAAAATTAAAAAAAAATTAGTTTTAAAAATGACGAAGGAGTCGTATGATATATGTTTAGAAAATACGGATACCTCGTTAGGTAAATTATTTTTATCAGTAAAAAATAAAACTGCTATAAATATAAAAAAATATATAATTTAAAATTAATGATAATATCACTATTTATTAATTGTAAATCATACTTTTATAGTAATAAGATCCATTGAAAATCAATTTTCATAATGTTAAAAAAAAAATAAAACATTTTTTAATAGTATAAAGTTTAATCATCTTTAAATAAATAAATAAATAGCTATTAATAACTAATCACCATATACGTAAATTTGGATAAGAACATTTATGGTGCATTAAAATTATGATAAATAATTTTTTTTATCGCAAATGTTATGAATGCATCATACAATATATTTAAATAAAAACAGGACTTAAACCCGTTTAAAAAAAATCGATAGCTGGACAATTTTTAGAAAATTGGAAACTACTTATCATTATATTTTAATATTAAGGTAAAAACTCAATTAAACGTTAATCGTTAATCGTTTAAAAATCACTGATAAATTATTTTTTATACCTGTGGCCGATTTTCAATATTTTATTTTATTTTTCTATCATTTTCCTAGAAATAAATATTTATTAATTATTTTTATTATAAATATATATATATATAATATTTACACACACATTGGCTTCAAGGACCCGCGCCTAATACGTATCACCTGGCTCCAACGATAGGTATGCCAAAGAAAACTGATCCAAGTTTTTGGCAATCCCCTGCATTCTCTATGAGAGGCCAAATCAAATTTCCAATTTATGTTTCGAGCCCCGGACCGGTGTACAAAGTGGACCAGACAACACGAAATGGTCAATTCACGAATACCAAGATCAATATCGGTTTGCTACTCGATAAAGGTGTGTGTACTAACCTGTCCGAAAAATAAATAATTAGTAGTTATACGTGAAAATATAACAATTGTGTACAATTCCGCTGTAGATGACTACGGGCAGAGTCCAGGGCCCGCTGCCTACTTGCCGTGTTTTCCGAATTTTAAACGGGCGCCTACTCCAAAGTTGTTGTTACCTATAAAGACCTCGAATGACGGAGAGAGAAACATTCGTCCGTCGCCCAATACTTACTCATTGCGTGACGAGCATCAATCGTCGATCAAGAGTAGGCGAAAAGGATACAC
>VUJU01005860.1:0-12244 GCA_009835225.1 Aphis craccivora
TAACTATAATGTTAAATATAATTATCCATAAAGTTTAATATTTTGATTTTATTTTACACTCATAATCATTATGTGTCTATTCATATATTTATATCTATATATCTAAATAATTTCAAATATATTTTTATAATAAATTGATTTTATAAAACAATAATGTCGATAATATTAATTTTCATTATTTTTATTGCTCTTCACGGGACCGGATTTAGGATTTTTAGACCCATGCTCATCCTGCGAAGTGAGCTCTACGAAAGATAAAGAAAATAGTGTGACAGTGCAAATAATTAAACGACATTACATCACGTTCATATTTAAATTCGGCTCGAGTTCTTCTATATATCACAGTATCACACACAAAACCTACTTGTTATTATCAATTATCATCCACAATTTTTAAATGTCAATACCCATTACCTATCCATCGTTATTTTTTCTAATTACGAGTATTTAATATTTAAAAAAATATTACGACTCACCTAAAGTCGTTTAATGAGACAATTAAGATAATCGAGTACCTACTCGGACATATTTAAAATTACAGTTATTATATCAAAAAAAAAAAAAAAAAAATGTCTAGCATATTATACAGCATATTTCCTTACTTTTAGACTTATGTATAAATATCAAAATTCTTAAAACATAAAAAAATTAATTTTTTTTCAAAAATGTGGTTTTAAAATAACTACAGATTTACAACAAAAATATTGTTACTTTTCGAGATATTACATTAATGTGTGTTAACTGTGAAAGGAAATAAAGAATAACCTTGCATAGTTGAGTCTTGCGTGTATTCTCATGTTATTAGTATTATAGTCGTATAGATACCTTTTTATCATCCAATCAATCATACATTTGGATTAAGTAAGTAAAAACAATTATATTTATATATAATAATATCTGCAGAATGCGGCTGTATATTATAATTTTATAAGTATGATACATTTTAATAACCTCATTGATTATACATTTATAAAACAATATGGTACTAAAACACTATAACTGTAAAATCGTTAGCTTCAAAAATTGTTTTAATGTTCATCAATGTAGCACTAATACATTGTATAAAACGGTAAGTTACGCGCAATCTAGTATTCCTCGTAAGCACTATATCTTACGAAAACGATATGACCTCTCCAGCAAGGTAGCGTGGACAAATCATAGAGTAATATACTCTATGGGACAAATATGTGAGTACACTATAAAATACGGTTCTAAATCATTTCTATCTTTAAACAGTTGTCCTACCTACAAACGTGTTATAGAATAATCTGAACTAAATTCTAAATAAAATAATATAACAGCAACTATTGACTTCATTATTTGACCATATGAGAATAAATTGTTAACATTACTGTAGTCTGTAAATATAAATAATCAGAACAAAAAACAACTTACGAAGGACCGACCATGTATAACATTTTCAAGCTTTTTATCTTGCAAAATTGTAACATTCAAAAATATTACTGAAGAAAAATTTAAAAGTACCTACATAATACATACCATGTGTAGATGTGTAGAAAATGATACCTAATATAAACATGTTTTGGTGAACATTTCTACTACTTGCAGTAATTCATTTTTATGTTAAACCAAAAATGCATAATAGATTGAGTAAAAAATACTGATTTTTCATAAAAATATTTGTTTCCTATAATTGATTTATCCCAGTTATTGTTTTGAAAATTAAGAATTTTTTATCATTGACATATATATAAGATCTTTTTTTTAACCCTGTGACCTACCTTAGGTGGTGTTGCATAGCAAATCGAGGGATATTTTCGTTTTGAATGTCACTCGAGAGCGCAGTGAGCGAGTATTAACGCTGGCCCTTAGGCCCTAAATATCCCTAATAGAATTAGAAATATATTCACTTGCAAAATGCCAGATTAGAGTGGGACATGGTGTCTCTATTACCCATAATATATGGTAGTCGCGATAACGCATATGTGGCCCGCGGTAGTCGCGATAACGCACAAGTACCGATTTATAATAATCTAAAAACTTCACGATTCACAAGCTTTAACCTATACACAATTTTTAATATTAGACAGGGATATGGTCACGTCATCAGTCATGCCTTATCTACCTTAAATGTTGAATTAGATTTATACTAGGTATACAAATATAATCTGATACGAAAATGTTTGATTATACCTATAGCTAGCTAGTAATGGTAATAATAAATAAAGTAAGTTTAAGACAAGTACATTAGGAGGGTGCCTCAAAATACGCAACTACCAATTCCAAAGTTTGATTTGTATATAATAATATATTATAATTATTAATTATAGTATATTATATTGTGACTTAATAGAGTTGAATATTACAATAAATATAAAATCGATTACGATTAGTAACTTGTTTTTAATGTATATATTAAAATAGGTACACCTATATGGCTATCAGAGATAAGTCGATCGATAGTTTCTTCCCGATCTATAGTAGGTACATACCTACAATATTATACATAACTATTAACTAATTAATATATTATTACTTATTAGATATTGCATAAGTAGTAGCAATTTTAGTTATTAATTAGTGATGGACAATTGTTTAAGTATTTGTTTAGAATTAAAATCATTATAATTATTTTATATTATTTTAAAGATTCTTCTCTCCGCGATCTAAATAATGAACTCATCAATGTAGATTTTTTCAATTAATTTAATCAACAATGTCCATTCTAGGAGAATAATTTTTTATTGATTACGATATATCGTACACTACCTATTAAAATCCCCCAAAATTTACTGGTTGCAAAATTACAGCATTACAAAACAGTCCGCTAAAAAGTTGCATTAATGATTATAACTGTCTAGTGACCTTCATGATTCGACGATGAAACCATCTCATGGAACCTACCAAAATGAAGTAGCATTAAAGTCCTTGAGTAGCTCATTAAACGCAATTACCTTGCAAGTACTAAGTGTGTCATTATGTATACATTTCGAAATTATGATGACAATAATAGTACAAGTTCAGCCAAATGTTTAATACAATTTTGAACATAATCGAGATTACTTAACAAATTAAACATTCAATAATACTGTGCAATTTATTTTCAAATATGAACGTATATTTACACATTACCACTTGCCTTATTAATTCCATGTTGAAATACAAAAACCATTTAAAAATATTAAACATTACCAACACGTAGGTATTTTATAAATATTCTTATTTGATACTAGATTTATAGATTTTAAAACATCACGTGTACCTCCTATAATATAAACCACTGTTAATACAAAAACAATAACTTTTATAAACAGAATAGGTAATTAATACAATTACTAAAAATTGTAAAATGTAATAATATAAATTGTATAGGTAGTACCTATGTACCATCTATCTCGGAAATCTGCAATCTGCATTATATGTATTTTAATACTGCACATAAAACACGCTATATTTAAACTTTTAAATTTTAATACCGTAGGTCGCCAAATTGTTTTTATTTATAAAATATAGGACCTATAATAATGGGTAATAATGGGTAATAACCTAGTAATAATGCCAATAACTAGTAATAAATAAAAATTAGTAAATTTTAAAATTATCGCTGAAATTATCAGTGTACAATATAAACTACCCGCGATGTATTAGCAGTCGGAGGACAGACTTCTATACTATAACTATATAGAAATCTGTGGTCGGAGGCAATTAATCAGGGTTTACCAGTAAGCTTCAGCCTTTAGTACACTATATCAATGGGACTTATAACCATTTAACAGTATTATTAATTACTTACAGGTACCTACTGAAGTATCATTGTAAAATACCATGCTACATACCTCCTAATCTGATCATGATAACAGTTCTTAGACTGACAATTTTTACCCTAAGTAAAAAAATTTTACCAAATATTGCATGTTCTGCATAATTTGCAAACATTTGTCAGCTCAAAATCTTAAATATTTTTATTTTCACTGTACTAGAATTAATATGATCAATTTCATTAGTTTTTTAAGATAATCATGCCATAAAGGCCATACTTAATAATATCTAACTATAAACTAGTAACAACAACTATCTGTAGTAACTATTATAAACTACAGCTACTGTCTAAACTTATGTTTTAGTAAGTCAGTGTATAAATTATTTCTGATTTTTTTTTTAATTTTAGATGGTTTAAAAACCAATTCCATTAATTTTGAAAAACATTATCATTTTTTCAGGCCTATTAATTATTTTAAATATTACTAGGAATAGAAAACAGAGCAAAAAATTAAATGCAAATAAATATAAGTTTTTCAAATGACAAATTATAATACTATCTCTTTCACATCTTAACATTTATTTATATTGCAGGTCAAGTTAACAAGGAGATAAACATATTTAATGGAAGTTCAAAATTGTCATACAACATAATACAATAAAAAAAAAATAATAATAATTTTGTTAAATCATTATTTCAGAAAAAGAAGTACCTATTTCATAAGATATAATAAATTAAAAGTTTTAAACAAATTATTCAGCGCCAATTCATATTGCACTTATTGTACTATTTTTCTAGATCTACAAAGTAAAATATAAACTTAAATTTTATAAAATATTAATACTTTAATTGAATTTTATAGGCACTGATTTTACTAAAAAATCAATTAAAAATTAATATTTTTTGGGATGTCAAATTGAATATGTTAAAAAATTCAATAAATCTGCACTAAAAACCTTCCCATAAGTTTGAGATCAGGAAAAGTTTATTTCAAATTAAACAAAGTGAATGCTTTTAAAAAAAAAATAACATAAAATTAAAGACAAATGGCACGCCATGTTATTAAAATACGTTGGTGGTTTAGTAAACAATAGTAGTAACCCCTTTTAGAAATAAAATTGAAACTATTCAAAAAAATAAGATTATTATGTATATGCATTTTTCAAGTTTTTCATTTAACATAAATATGTTCAATTATTAGTATAAAATACATATTTGTTTGTTTTCTACGCCCTATTTTTATATGATACTTGAAAAATGCATAGTTGTCAAATGCAGTGGTAGATTGGATGTATATGCTTTTACTTATTATTAACATATTTATTTTGACTACCCATAATATATTACTAATAGGTCTACATCAACACTATTCTTAAATAAAACAAGCATTGAACCTTACATAAAATTAACTTACATATAATCAAAAATAAATTATTTTAGGTATTATTAATGTTATACATAGAAATATAATTAAACACTTAAAATAATTTTTGTTAAATAACCTTATTGCTCAACTTAAATCTAATAAAAACCGTTAGTAAAACACTTTTAGTAATTCACTGATGAGACTAATAAATTTGAATAACATTTATATTCATCTCATGTGTTTTGAACTCAATTTTTATAACAGTCTTCATTGAAAAAAAAATAGGTATATACAATAAAAGAAGACGAAAATCAAATTGACTGTACAGCAGAGCTGAGATGTATTTCTTGACGTTGATTACACTCGTTTCTTCCGGTGGTAGATTCTACTCTGGCGCGAGATACTATGCTGCGCTTTATCGCCATTTGTAATGTGTGCCTGCGATTTAATCTTTGAACACATGATACACATAATGTAAGCGGCAAACCATCAGAAGATTTAATCTAAAACAGAAGAAAACATTCATTTATCCCAGATAGATCATAAACCAAGTATCATCTTTTTTATAAATACCTATCTAAATAATATAGTACAAGACAGGTTTTTAGTTGAATAATATACAGAATTAAGTCCTTATATTTTTTTAATCAGTAATGTATAACTAAAAACCCAGATAAAAACCACAAGCTATTCTGACTATAAAAACCTTTCACATTGAAACTATTATTTTAATTACATTGAACCCTGCCCTATTGAACATGTACACAAATATTTAAAAAAATATATATATTTAAGAATGGATTTATGGAATTTTGTTTATTTTTTAAGTGTGGTGATATTTTAGTCATGTGTAACACTTTTTCATTGAAAACAATGATAAATTATTGTATATAAAAAAAAAATGTATGGATTAACAACAGAGTTAATACAAAAAAGGTTATAATTTAGATAAATTAGAGTTTGGGTTGGTTTACTGATATTTCTTTACTGATAATTTAATATTCTTATAAACTGAATCAAAAATATAATGATTTTAAAATAATTAATAATTATTATCCCATTTATATGCTCAGAAAAACTACTAAATGTGTCCTTAGGTTAGGGCGGGTTTAGGCTAATTGAATATTATACATTAAAATATGCTCGAAAAGTATAATCAAAGAAATATGGTATTAGTTATGTTTTTTACGAGGTTTTTTATAAGTACATACAAATTGAAATATGATTTATAAAAAATACACAACCCATGCACACCTATACTCTGTCTCAAAGTAGAATACACCGGTTTCGCGCATCGCGACTGACGGTCGTGGAAGCTCGTTGGCCGAATTCCCCCCACTACATGGCGAAATTGACAGAAGACGCGCAGCGCCGAACCAAAACCGGTCAGCTGCCCAGTGTATTCTACTTTGAGACAGAGTATACATAAATTACAATTGCGATAAACAATATAATATGATAAGCATTGAACAAAATAGAACATTTTTGTTGAAATAAAATAAAATTAAGAACAAATAGGTAATAATAATAATAAAAAAAAAGGGTATAAAAGAAATTATGAGTAAAAGAATCTTAGTAATAAACTTGTAATAAACTAAATAATATAATCTTGAAATATGAAAAATTAAAATAGCATAGTTTTAATCTCCAACAAGTGAAACAAATTTCTATCTCATTTAACTTTATTTTGTTCCTACCAAAAAATATACAAAGTAGGTACTACAATATCCAAGTCTTGTACATAATTCTCTCTCTCTACTCTGCTAACTTGTCTCATCACAAAGTTGAATGAGGCGAGGTTGAATCGAGACACTAGCTCCACACTCTCACGAAAACCAAGCAAGGCAACCATGTTATTGTCTCATAACCAAAACACCGACACCAAATGGGGAGTACAAATGGCAAGGTGAGACAAGACAATACAAATGAATCGACTACACTCTCACAAGAGTGTAGAGGGAGCATAAAAACCTGGGTAGCAGAAGTAATTTTTCCATTGGTTCTAACAAGCAAAGATTCAAACACATTTGTTATGACCAGACTATTTAAATAAAAGTATAATATACTCTATTCAGAATAAAATTGTACCCCGGTAGCACACTTGTGTGCATGGGCGTACCTTCACTATATAATATGCATGGAGATGCAAGACTCAATAGGATTAATGGTTAAGCATTGTCCAATCATTGCTGACAAAAATTGGTACCTATCTAAGAAAGTATGTTATAATTTTTTTTTTCGATTAAATATAACAATATTTTTGTTTTATTTGTAATAATTAACCTCACAATGCTCACATATATAATATAAATATTATTTTTACAGAAATAAAATAAACTATCAGTATCATGAGTTAATATGTACTCATGATAGTAGCTAATGTAAGTAGCTTGTATATATCTTGAATTTTTTATCAGATACATTGTTTAACAGTAACAACATTAAGAATCAGTAAATTGATTTAATTATTTTTTTTATAATAAACGCTACTACAATTATATAACTTGACTGCTTGTTTAAATTAAATTTACTAAGAGAGTCACAATTCTTTTCTTTGTTTCAAAAACAAGTACCTATTGAACATAAAAAAATTTGATTCTACAACATTTGGTACTATTGTCTACTATGCATTCTTATAAACAATAATTAATTAAACAAAGAAATAAATCCAAGAATCTGTTACTCACAATTTTTAAGATTGACTACTCGATCTACCTATGTAATAATGCAATTTCTATGAACATTGAATTTAATTCTATAAGTCAAGAATTTATGACATTTTAATACCTACAAAATAATATAATATGATCTAAAATAATTCTAAAACTTTAAAAATATTAAAGTTTAGTAGGTATACGTTTTTAAATAGGTATTGAATATCTAGAATGTGAAATAAACTGAGAAATTCACTAGGTTGGGAAAATAATTTAGTAACTAAGATTGTATTATCTTATTGAGGATTTTAATCACTTATCATTAATTATCCACTACTCTAAATTAGTCAATCTATAGGCACATATAGTTTGTAATATTATTATAATTATAGCATAGAATGTTGATACTTATAATAATCAAATTATTACTGTTGAAGCACTTAATTTGTTAAATCAATAGGTAAGTGATCATTTGTGAATTAATTATTGATTATATCATAATTAAAACTTACAAATTACTTTAGAAAAATATATTAAAATAACAATTAGTTACAAATTTATCTACCACATATAAATGTTAACAAATTATGAAATACATGTGTTACAAGTTTAACACATTATAGTTACATTTATTTTTAAATTAATTAATACCACGTAAATACTTAGTAATCAAGAACTTAAATAAAAAGTGTAAACTGAGTACCTATTTATTTTAAAAGTAATGATAACGAACTTGGCACCTATATAAATCATGATTAATTTAAGTATTTGGAGTGCAAAATAAGACTAATTAAAAATTATAATTTATCATTAAATATGATAGGTATGGCATGGTATTGTAAGAAGCCCGCAAATCTAATTTTTCATTAAGTAACCAAAAATAAAGAAATTCAATACAAATAAATAAATAAGTACAATAACTTTTTTTAATTTATAAAAATATGATTTATGGTTAGGTGTTTTATTAATATTACTTTTCATATCTACGTACATATGTCTTATTTAAAACATAAAACAAACAACAAAACAGTGCCTCTAATTTTAAAGAGTATGGGAGAAGTCAGAAAATTATCAACTATTAGTAACAAATCAAGGGCACTTGAATGTTATTGTTATCACAAACTATTAACTAAACAATAAAAAAAAAACATAATTGTCAAACCCACAATCAGTCTTCTTGATATTCAAATAATTTAATGTAGTTCAAGACCAAATATATTATTAAATATAGTATTTTTATGCATAAGAAAATGTTTCAATAAATAAATACCTACTTAGGTAAATATAAATTAATATCTATAGGTAATCGGTAGGTATCTACCTAAAGTAAAGTGAAAAGAAAAAAATGCTTAAAGTATGATATGAGTACATAAGTAGGTACCTAACACAAGAAATAATAAAAAAATATTTTTATTGTAAACTTATGGTTCTAAATAAAGAGAAAAAATAATTTTCCATAATTTAGTTTTGAACTTGACAATGTTAAGATAATGTCCAATACAGTTTAACTAAAGTTAATCTTAATTTTTAAATAAAAATAATTGTATTTACACAACCTAGACATGAAACTGATAAAACTATTAGCCATTAATATTATAAACTCAGGTACACATTTACTTAATTCCATAATCATCCAATATCCACATCAATATGACATCACCAATTTAATCATTGTTAAAATTGCATACAATCTGTATGATTTCAGTAGTGTAACCAATTTAATATCCTTGACTTATTTTCAAATACTTTTAATTTAAAATATATCCAAACAGTAGGCAATTAGGTATAGTTGGGTCAAGGTTACAAATGGACCATGGAAAATATTAAAAAAGGACATCCAAATGTATATTTCGAATTCAACATATTATTAAACTACAATGAAATACCTAACACGGCAAAAATTGAAAAACGAAATAGCAATTGACTTAGAAAGCCGATAATACAATATGGTGTAAGACCTTGAAATCGCGACTGAAAAAAAAAGTGGACAGCAAGTGGATTTGAAGAAATTTCGCACGTCATGTGGGTACCAACGTGTACTCGTATACGATTTGAGCAGACACGGTGGGCACGAGATGTGGATGTGCCACACGGTGTGTAATTAGGAACTATATACGAAAATCGGCAGGACGTGCGGACGGAGAAATTAAAATTTCGAAAACAGGCGCCTGCCTAGGTGGTAGTACACAACCGTTTGCGTTATAATATTATTATTGTGATATTGTCAGCGTAAATTATGCGTAAGGAGCACGAGCGTCAAGGCTACAGCGTCCTCGGCGCCTATGAAAGTAACACACTTTTAATAACCCTGAAAAACAAAAAAAATAGTTCACCGAAAACCCGAGGTCAAGGTCGCGGCGGCGGTGGCGATGTGTCTCGGTCAGAACCGACGGAGAAACAAACGATTTGGGTCTTCCGAAAAATGGTGAGCAATTATTAATGTCAAAGTAGTAAACCCACGGGCCGGGAAAACGTCGACGACGACGCGGACAGCGAGAAACTCGTCCCGTCCCGTCGCCCCCGCGACCGTCTACGGCGATGGCGCAAAAAAACAGACGTGTTTCTACACACATTTAGGTAGCGCTAAATCGCAACGGCCCGGTGATAACGCAACACGCACACAATCTACGGGCGCGCATGTGTGTATGTGTGTGTGTGTGTGTGTGTGTGCAATGTGCATAATAATAATATATGACATGGTATACATTACATTACTACACACACACGCGCGCACACGAGAGCGCGCGTGCGCGCACAGATTTCGTCATACTAGTTTCGAAACACAATAATGAAATTCAATAGAGTCGACGAAAACGAAAATCGCCGCCCGAATTTTTGTTTCCAACCCAACCCACCGAGAACGGTCGTAGATTCGGGTCGAATTCCCGACTTCGGGAAAAACGTCAGCCCGAGCACGGCAAAACGAACAAAATAACATAATACGATAGGGATAGGTAACAGTAAAAAAAAAAAAAAAAACAAATCGACGTCAACGACCGCAGAGCGGTGGTGCGATCGATGTGTGTGTCCCTTACCTTTATGGGCAAATAGTCTCTGATCTTTTGCACCAAATTGTATTTTCTGCCTAGTTCGCCGTAGATGTGCACAACGCGCTTGTCGATTTTCGAACACAGACGACATATGAAACCGCAACGGACAGCGTTGTTCACGCTTCCCATTTAGACGTGTCGTCGTCGGCAACAAACGCAACGAAACGGCAACACGCACACGCACACGCACGGCACCACACATACACAGGCGCGCAACACGGGAGACACAGCAACGAGCAGCGGCGGCGGCGTCGGCGAACTGCGCGAGATCGGTCGTCGGTCGATCGACACGGCAGACGGCGGCACACGCACACGAAATGGTGTGAAAACGACGACCGCGGTGGCGGGTAAGTGCACTACAACAATAATAATAATAATGATAATCAGTTTACAGCTGCAGCGGCGGCGGTGGCGGGCGGCGGCTACAACCACGGGACGAATGGGACTTGGAAGCGAAAACCGAAATATTTTGTCATTCAAAAAAAATTAACGCAACTTACTCCCGTCCTCCCCGACGATAGCCGGACAGGACGACGGGCGCGGGCCGGGCCGACAACCGGTGGCGCGACCGAACCAACAATATCGTATAATCGTCGGAGGTCAAACCCGGCCGCCCGGCGAGCGATCTGTTGGCCACACTGATCGGCGCCCGTCGATCACAATCACGACTGAGGTCGGTCTTAACCTCAAAGTCGTCCGAATACCCGATTAATAATCTTTAATGATAGTGCATTACTGCATTGTAATTTTATAGGCATTAAGCGAGAAGTTTTGTAACTTTTACTTTTTACCTAGTAGTGCATTTGCAAATTTGCAATTTTCAATTTTGCATTTGCATTACTATTTGCCTTGTTGATCGCTACATAGTAAATTTGCATTAAGGCTTAAAACATCTTTCATAGGTGCGCTCGTTTTCCTCGAAACTTGTATTCGTTTTTTGTATATTTTTTTTCCAAAATACAAGATACACTATAATAGCTGTTTAATTGCTTTAATATTCGAAAAATATTACGATTGAATACAATGTTGACAATATTCCGATTATGTGTTCTTACTATTTCCTAGAAGTCACATTGTAAGTGAATTGCTAACTCTTAGGCGTTGCTTGTTCGATATTTACTTTTTTAAATTTATACTAACTGTTTCTATTTTCCTCTCTAGAAGTGTTCTCGACAGAAAAGGGGACAACGTGGACGTGAATAACGGAAAATTTTCATTTTACATTAAGGAAGCACTTAAAGAAGTTTTTGGCCAGGTATAAAATTATGTTTACTAATATTTTCTCAGTTATGTAAACTTTGTTGTTGTTGTTTTCTATTTTGTTTAATGACCCAAACTAATTATCATCCAACACCCACAGTATTTTTTTAAAAGTTGTGCAAATATTTTCAACAAACAAATTCTGAAATCATTATAATTTTAGAAATTAAATCATATACGTATGATGTATACA
>VUJU01005861.1:0-12235 GCA_009835225.1 Aphis craccivora
TTTTTTTTTTAATATCAAAAAAGTATAAACTGACAAGAATAAAAACATAACTACTCAAATTAAGAAAAATCAAATAAGTTTTATTTAATTAATTTGTCTTTATTAAATTAATTTTTTTTCTTTTCCTGTAAAGTGTATACTATCTTATGGATATAGTCTTTGCAGCTTAAGCTGAAAATATCATCGCTCCGCTAAGTATTTAAAATCTAACATGTTCAACATCGTTTTGTATAATACAGTTTTGAATATAGATACCTTCTTAATAACTAGTATAATACATTAATAGCAATAATTATTTTAATATTACTAAGTAGGTAATAAACTAATAACTAGGATTTAGAACTGTGAATTTGTATATTATTGTAATGAATAAATAAATGTTAATTTACTGTTGAGCATAACTTTCTTAACATTATGTTTAAATCAATTAGTAATGAATTAAACTTATTTTACAATTTTTTTTCATTTGTTATTATTTTTTTCGGTATTCTTAATAAATTTAAAGATTTAAAATTTTTATACATATTTCTTTTAAATATTTTCGTCAAATAAGTAGCTCAGTATTTTACACATACATCGTACTATAAATAAACGATATCTTTAATCTAAAATATTTTACATTTAATAAAGTATTAGATTTCTTAAATCATGATTTTTGTATAAGTACTTGCTGTGCATTTTATAGTGATTTTTTCCAAATCAGTATCATGACCAGTTACCAGTATGTACATTGTACAAAGTATACTAAACAAATATATTAATCATCACATATTCATACCGACAATTTACCACACATTTAACTTTTAATACAATAATACCTACTTATAAAATCCGTAGTTGAATAAACAAAAAGTTAATGAGAGACATAAATATAAACTATAAACTTTCATTTCCTAACATTTACATTATATAGTAAGACATTTAAAAAAATAAGATAAATAGGTTCGCTAAAATATTATTGAAAACCCCGTACTCAATTATTAACTAAATTTAGTTAATATAAAACAATACTAAAGCAAATAGTTGTGTAAGAATAATAGTAAGTATATACGTTTTTTTAAATGTTTTTTACATTTTACATTAAGTATGTTTGATACATTTGTCTTGGAAGATTTTCAAAAATTGTGTAGCCAAGTGAAATATAACAAGTTAAGAATCAAAAACCCCTCTTGGTAATATTTTTAGATTGCAGTTGTTTAAAATAAATGGACGATTATCAAATATTTTAAATTGAATTTTTTATCACCATGAAAAATATAATATCTGTTTTGAAATGTTTGGATATGTTTTTAAAGTTCATTAACAATGACCCTTTGATTAAAGCAAAATATAATATAATATATAAAATAAACAAAAAAAACGCGAAACACATCAAAACTTATTCTATGTTTTGTTATCACTCCATAACTCAAATATTATGTTGTATTTGATATTTTGCATATTTGTACACTCTTTTGTTTATTGTTAAATGGAATGTAATAAACTGATAAAATAAATAAATAAATAAATATTTGTGGTATTAAATAGACTATATGAAGTCAACATGACGTGCGACATAGCGTTTGAAGAAAAGTTTTTCGATTGCAGACGTTATGTTGAAATCAATGAAATCAATACTTACTAAAAATAAGCTGTACGAATTACAAACCAAGTAAACTTTCAATAAAATTAGACAGAATAAAGCCACGGTGGCTACAGACAAATTTATTTACCTAATTACACATTGCCTATCTAAATAATCAAAATATCAAAGTGTCCGTATAATATATAGAGGGCAGTAACGTATTCAAAACTTAAAATGTGTTTTCGGCTGAAAGCAAAAATATTAAGTAGCAGTCAGAGTGTCAGTACTCAGTTCTATATTTCACAGGTTTTTCTGATTAATTCTGAACTTTAATAAATATAACCTACTTGGTTCAATCTGAAATCGAGCAAAGACGGACCCGTTGTTTGTGGGCCCGGTTGATCGCTATTTCTTCAATAATTACAATAGGTACCTATAGACTATGACTAGAAAATCGGTAGAATCCAAACAATCGCCATTTCACAAAATATCACTATCGGGTTCGTATTTTGTCGTGTCATTTACACTGAAAAGAACTTCATGAAAAAAAACCAAGGAATGCGTTTGTTTACACATTCGCTTGACGTTGACTGAAATAATACATAAATAAATAAAAGCGGAGCACGAATAAGATGTTTGAACAAGGGATTTGAAGGAATCATTCCTTAGGAATGAAATAGCTGAAGCATACTTGTATATTCAGAGTTCACACACTGCCGAATTGATACCGATTCGTTTCAGTTAATGTCGATTCCAAGTCGATTGCTTATACGTTTAGCGGGTATACCTATAATACATATTTAGGCACAATTATTTTTGTTATTTTTCGATTTGTATGTACAGTGTACACTGTACACAAACACGTATATTATGTGTAAGTTCAATAAAATATTCATTTTTAAGTTCAGATAGAGATCTATGGCCATTAGACTACCTGCTTTAACTCGTCGTGAATTGACATATTTGTGTTTGACGTTTAAAGAAACCAATTAAAATTATTGTGCATCTCAAAAACGTTTAGTTATATTTGTTGTTGTATATATATATATGTGCCTTTCTATAAGTTTATAAGTATCGTTGAATTCGTATTTATGATTTGAAAAAGAAAATTTTTTCAGTAAAATATCATAGTATGATGATTGATGAGCAACCCACAGTAAAATGGCTAGAATATTCAATATGGATAGATGGTGAATCTACCGATTTAATATATGAGTTGGTTGTGTTGGTGTTACAGATAAACTCACACACTAAAATTCATATTTTAATCTACTGTTGTTTTCAATTGTTGGTTTATTACCAATGGATAATTCGTTTATAATTATCGTCCATTGAAATCTGAACGTAGATATAATAATAATTTGTGAAGATGTGATACAAATATATACATGTGCTTAGAATTTTCCGATTTAATTAAATATTAAACGAACAGAAAAAAACACAAATAGATACAGATAATGCATTAGCCTAAGAATAAAGTTAAGAATGATGTGTACGATTTAAACAAAATGTTCTAACTCCAAGGAAAATCTAAATTATTATTCGTTTAAAGCGATATTCACATAGTTCTTATACCCTTAGATCATTATATTACCTATACTATATGATAGTATACTATAATACTATATACTATATGATCTAAGCTTATACCTAACCAACTTTTATGTGTTTGTAATTCAGATAAGTTATCAGTATAGATTAGTCTAATCTTTAATATTTTCGTTAAAAGTTTAGTCTTTTATAGTTTATAATATATCAATAATAATAAAATAATTTGAGTTTGAATATTTGTTTTAAAATTATTCGATATTGCAAACAAATAGGTAAATAAAGTAAATAATTTTCCTATTTCTACGACAAAATAAGTTTAATTTAACTCACTTAATTTTGTTTGTTTATACACTAAGACAATTTTGTTCAATTTTATGATTAATTATTAAGTATCTACAATTTATGAGTTCGTGACATGTGAATCAAATTAAGATTCAAAAACGAATTAACCACCTTGTATGTATTATCAATGAATTTTATTTGATGATAATAAAACTATTATATAGTTAGAACAAAAGAGAATTGATGGTTAATAAAGTAAAATATTGTTGAGTAAAGCATAATAACAGTTTGAGTCATTTGGTCAATCTTTTAATGATCGATAAAATATGATTGAAATATCATAGTCATAGTCATAGTCGAAAAACAAATGGTCGAATATTAAATTTATATGGTCAAAATATAAAAATGTTTTGTGGCCGAGTGGGTTTTTTGGTCGATGTGTAGATGTAATCATTAGATTTCAGATTACTTTATCTAATATTTGTTATCAAGTACAATACAATACACGCTTAAAAGAAATGCGACAAAGAATCTTAGTTGATCCCGGTTATGGTTTATTAGAGTACTTATTGGAGAAATAACTTAACATTTTAAATTTTAATTATTTGTACTAATTATTTTTATATTTTTTTACACTTTTTTTTTTACTCAATAATAACTTAATCAAATTGTTTTAAAACAACATTTTTACTCATATGATTTTTTGAAATATTTACCTCAAAATATATATTTTTCGACCGTAATATATTTCGATCACTTGAATTTTCGATATTATATTTTTCTATAAAAAATGTGTTCGAATACATGACATTTCGATCATAACACTTTCAAATACTAAATTTTTGATCAGACCACCCCCATACGCAAAATAATAAGTTAATATATATCCGGGACCATTATATTTTTTAATAATTAATAAATTTTTCTTTCTAAATAAGTACCTTTATTGTTAGAAGATGATTTAATATTTGAAAATTCAAAGTATAACTTATAGTTTTTTTAACCGGAAGCTTTATCATAACACATTATAACAGATATTAATGATAATATTATAGGCAATAGTAAAAGTATAATTTAGAGATATTTTGTAATAATATGGTAAACCTAAACTAAATTATTTGTTATTTGAGATAAAAATAACCGTAATATCTAATTGACTCATTTGGTCTTATATTGGTTAATTATAATACATTACGCTTACGGCAGTTGGAAAAACTATTACTATTTTGATTTTTCTATGTTAAATATATTTCAAATAATTATGTCTAATATAGGTATTAAAAAATAAATTATTGTAATAAATATAAATTGTTGAATGAAATCTTTATAAATTAATATAAATGTAATTGCAAAGAAATATATATTTAATAATTAAGATAAGATGCTAAAAACCAATAATGCTATTATAAAAATATCGTCTTAAATATTTAAAGTAATAAATTCTCTATTTTTTATACGATCTATATACCTACAGGAGTTTAAAATATTACATTATTATTTATTAAACTCTTTTAATCATTATTCCGGGAAAATAATAATATTACTTAATACTTAATAGTTTGAGTGTATAATTTTAGTTTTTGTTAAAATTGTTTGAATAACGTTATTATTATATTATAATATCACATTGTTTGTTATAGCGAAAAAAATAACTTAAAAATATATTTTACCTGTTAAATCGTGTAATCTAGGTCCGGCGTAAAACATTCCTGCTCTAGCAAACCACTCAAGTTGCATCTGTTGTAATTGGCCAGCAGAAACATTGGAACGATTGGGATTTGTAGTTGTTGCCGAAACTGTTGCGATTGTTGAGCTCGGCGAATTATTGATGTTTGTATCTATACGAGGTAGTGGCTGGAATGCTGAAGATCCGTGAATAAATCCAAAACCACCATTCCGTCTATGATCGCGGGACAAAACGTCGGCAGCCGAGGAAGTGATCGGAAAGTCTGATTTCAAGTAGTTGGAATTGTAAGTTAATGACCGCATTGTTGTAGTCGAAATGGCATCGTTCTCGTCGCTGTGTTTACCTTCATATCCGAATTGTTGTTCCGGTCCAGGAGAAATCGAAGCACTACGGCTCGAACAAGGAGTAGACGAACAGTCTGATGACGCGGTCAATGATGTCTTACGCGAAACTTCGCGGTGGCCTAGCAACGCTTCTATACAAAATGAAGTTTTCTTCGACTTTGACGGAGAGTCGCTTGTAGGTTTCTGTTTCAAATCTAATGGGCTCGCCGAGTACCGTACTCTGGGGCACGAGTCTTCTTCAATATCGGACCGTGACATAATTTAATGTTTCACGTTTACAGTAACTACGATACAGGTAATCAATATGATTAATTAATTTGATTGGTTATTTTAGCTGGCGAAATAACACTGTACTGCAATATCAATTGATGTGTGTCTACAGTGCACATGTGGTCGACTGTTACGAGATGGAGTTTATCATACAGAGAACGATTGTAAAAACCATTCGGCTACTTAACAGGGGGACGAGGGTTGGCGATACGGCTACCAGTACATAGGGTGAGAAAAGGGAAGCGAACGGAACGACCTTATTGGTTGCCGTTTTGTATAGAGGGCCACGCCTCTATCTCTTATTCTTTAGTAGTTGGCATATATGCGGGGTTACGGGCTTTTAACAACTTGTTAGTATCTTTACTAAACGCATTGGTCGTATTATTTGGCTTATTCATTTCTGTTCACGAGAACGATGTGATTTTATATCGTATTATTTATATGGGTTTTTATTTTATTATTATTTTTATATTTTTTGTCGCGCTTATAAATCTAACAAACATTATTCGAGTAGCCAAAAATATGAGTAACCAAATTACGAACAACACTGTTCTCGTATGATTACGATTTTTTTATACAAGCTTTAAGAAATAATTATCACACATCGGTGTACTTATACAATATAATATTATTTTACATTTCAATTACTGTACAAATTGTTATCAATTAACAGATATTAAGTACACCTATAATATAATACTGAGTTGGCTTGTAATAAATTACCGGTGTGATGTAACACACCGTATCGTGATTGCTCCTCTATTACAATTAAAATTCATTTTATCTTTTTAATTTACACATTTTTTTTTTTTATAATTTCCTATTCCTTTGCCACTTTATTCTGCATTTTAATTCGAGTGCGCAATTATGCATTGTATTACTGATTTAAACTACTGTTATTACATGTACCTACGTAATATTATAAATAAACTTTTATTGATCCGCGTAAATGCGGCTTTACAGTCAACATAAAAGCTAAAAGGATTATTTTTATTTTTATATTTTAAATTCTTGTTTCGTGGTATTTTAATAAATATACATAAATAAAAAAAGAAATACAATTTTATAAGTATTATAGGAACCTTATAATATTGGTAATTATACCGTACTTATATAGCAGCAAATAGGTACTGTTAAATACTACCTACTGACAATATACGTAACGTATAGGCATTAATATTAAATCCTATTTGTTATGTTAGTTTGCAGTTACTTTATTTTATTTCATTATACCTAATAGTCGGCTGAAGTATATATATATATGTTTTAAAAGACGACGTTGTTCTGTTATTGGATACCTACCCATTTTGAGGCTTACGTTCTATTTTTTTACTTTACGAAACTATATGTTGAGTAAACAAGTGTATTTGTGCCTTGTTGGCGAACATCAAGCTCTAATATACCCTGCAGGGACTACGGGTAATAAGCGGCGGATCTGATCTAATCAGAGTCCGCACGGTCTGCCGAAAAACAAACATAGTTCTCGTAATTCCAGTCACGTACGAATGGGAAGGCTGGCGTGCGAGTATTAAGCTATTTATCGTTTTCCACGACGACTTATAGTTAAGTTTTGCGTCGTTTGCGCATGATAATGTATACGAATTCTCCATTGTGATCGTTCGAATGAAATATTACAACTGTTTGAACTGAATAAGTTGTTCGATTTGAGACTAATATAAACGGCTGTTTTTGAAATCGACAATAATTTTCTTTTGGAATTCAATTTCAACGCTCTCGCTTAACTGCGTGTAATTGAATTGTTTCGTTATGATTAGCGTTCATATTTAGATGCACGTATTGACGCTTATATTGATTACTGCAGGTACCTATACCTATATAATCGTAAAATTATAGTTTGATTATTAATTCGTCAAAATGAACCATAAAACTCGTAAAATTGACTTTATAAAACAACTGTTAGTAATAGTAATATATATTATGAGAAAAAAGCTATTATAATAATTTAAAAACAAACATAACAATACTACAATATATATACAATACGTACGTTATAGATATATTATAGTATTGGTAGGTCACTATAGTGTATGTGTAGATAATTATCGTGTCTAAAATAGCCTACAGGTATAGGTACCTATATCGTCTATACGCCTATACCTACCCTTATTAAGATAATATTATATTATCGTATTAATATATATATATATATTACTGTATTGGTATGTATTTAAATTAATTCATAAATTTATAATAGTCACAATAATTTGTAAACCATTATTTTTATTAATGTCCAAAAACTAATAATATTTTAAATTATTAAGTATATCTGTGTTTGTGTATTTATATGCTTTGTGTGCTGCGCTTCAACGCCTATTTTATGGTATTCGTTATGTTATCGTGATTGCTTTTATTTATTAAGATTTAAACATATAGAATATAGCACAATATGTAGGGATGGCTGAGAGCAGACTGCTACCATATTCTTCATAATTTCAAATGAGGAATATATTGACATTGATACTTTTTGTTCATAATTATTCTTAGTTAAATGTAGGTTGGTTTTAGAAATTTATTTTTACATTCCACATCAATATTAAATTCAACGATTTAAAAACCTAAATAATATACCATTAGAAGTTATATTTGTTTGAAAGTATTAAACTATTAAATATACATATATTGGTACGCCTAGTTAATGTATATTATTTTACGAATAATTGAACACATTATTTATTAAAATAAAGTCTTAAAAATTAAATTCTTTATTTTTTCTGAAAATGATGTATAAACCCATCATTGTTTTTATTAAATTAATAATTATTAATTTTACGTAAATTCTATGCTAAAAATATTAATTTATTATTAATATTCTGTATCAGAATAATATTATAATATTTATCTTGGTTTTAAGTGCCAAGTCTATATTATTTAAGATAGGTATTTACTTAAAACTATAAATTCAATTAAAATGAACAAATTATAGTTAACTATTGTATAATAGATGTTGGTATGTATCGTATCGTTCTTATTTTAAAATTAATTTTATTTTAAATACTAATAATACATATTGACACCAAATATTTCTTAAGCTAAATATTAAATTAAATATAATATGTAGATAGTAGGTACACGTGATTGACTTTATAAACTTTATAACTGACGCCTGACATTTGTAAGAAATTCTTCAATTTCATTAAATCCATTGATTTATGTATTTAAACATTTACTTATAACGTATAAACCATTGTTTTATGCTATTATACGACAAAAAATAATGTTAAGCATTGAAAATAAAATTATTTAAGTATTAGTACCTATAGATATAACTTATCCAATTGAAATATCAAATAAAATAAATGTTAGCATTTTATTTAGGGTAGTGTAGCTGCTCAGATACTGAAAATAACGTTAATATTAACTTAAATTGTAAGAACTGAGCTTTAGTCTCAACTTTACTGTAGACCGTAAGCAATAACATATGCATCTAATAATACTCATAGATACGATACTATAATGATATAATATTAAAAATAATAATGTAAAATCAAAATTGTTTCATCGTTTTTATTGGTAGGTAAAATTTTACATACAATTTGATTAATCACTATTTTAGATTAGTTTTTCGCACAATATACCTATTTATTTGAAATTCAAAAACTATAATTAATATGGCATTTCATGACCTGTATTTTAATGAATTTGTTTCATCTGCAGTTATCAAAACATAACTTAATTACTTAAAATAGTCTCATGAATAATTGTTTTCATTATTATATAATTATACCTAGGCATAATTCATATGTAACATTCTATTGATGGTTTATTCGTAGGAATTGTTAGCATTTTAATAATACGTTTTTGATAGTTCAATAAACAGTTTGAGATACAAGAATATTAATCCAATATTTTATTTTATATGTTTGTGCATATTTTAGTTTTTACTTATCAATTATTATGAAGCATATAAAACCTATTAACAGTATTGACGAATTATCTATTATTTAGTGTATATAAATAATTAACTATTCTGCAAAAGAAAAAACCCGTTCATAAAAAATTTAATTTAAACATTAAAAATATGACAATTTATAATTATTAGTTACCTATTACCTATGTGTAAATATTGTGTGCTTTTCACGCGATTTAAGATTTGTAGTCTGTGAATTCCTCACCGTCGATAACAATATCCATGGGATAATTTCTTACATATTTTATTTTTATTAAAGGATTAGATTTTCGTATGACATTGGTATGAAAGTGTTTACCAAAATAAGAAAATAACTGTGCAAATAAATATAAATTAAAAATGTTAATAATTCAACAATATTGTGTGAACTATTTGTTCATTTTTTGGTATAATATCTAAGTGTATTATAGAGCATATTATAAGTCCCGAAGCCTAATTACATATGATATAACTTTATTTAAGTTAGTATAATATAGTAAAAATATTAAGTATGATTTACTATTGTAATATGAATTTATGATATGTATGTAGGTATAATAGTATTTAACAACCTACCTATCTCAATATTGTTTTAGAAGTAATAGTAATATGTGTACAATATACATTATTATAATATTTTATAACCTTAATATAAATGTATTATTATATAGAATAAACCAAAATGTATTTAATTTATTAAAGCAGAATAATAATAATAATAATAATAATGCTTATTCACATAACCACATGTGTATAAATATAATATAATATCATATTTAAAATCTAATTCGAAGTGTTATATATAAATTGCACGTTATTTATTTCTATTAGTATTCGTTAGAGGTATCTGATCCCTTTAAGTAATAACTTGTAGTAGGATTAGAGAAAATATAAGCAAATTTTTCATTTGTGTATATTTATAATATTGTAGGTACCTACAATTGATGTATTATAAGTATAACCGTTAAATATATATTAATTATATATATTCATTTAATTTTTATGAAAATATTAATAAATTACGTTCCATTTCTATACAATTATGTACACGAAAAAACTCTTACTAATACAATATTATGCAGTTATGTAATAAAACCATAGCTATTGTCTATTTTATGATCTTTGAGGATCCAATAAGAAATGTTAGCTCTATAACAGGTTATTTATAAATGAAAAGGCGTAGTACTATAATTTTCGCTTGATGTGTATAAAACAATTCAATATAAAAACGATTCGTGATCGACAGAAAAAAGAAGTCTCATTACGAAGCCGCCATTTTGAAATGATGATACGTAACTTGGCACTGAGCTCAAGAAACAAAATAAAATCTAACGAAGCGTTACATAATTTGATTTTAACCTACGCCTCCCTTGCTTTGTGTAACCAGAGGGAAAAACAATTTTCCCACCACACTATATATACGTAAAAGCTTACTACTCATATTTTTATTTACGCTACAGTTATTTTCAGTAGCGTGGTCGCGTAGATATCCAGAATTTTTTTATGTGTGCTTCTAAATATTTCTATTCGCCTTTTAAAAAATAGGATCACTGACATTCATACATTTAAACACATTTATTTTATTTCGAGTTTATTGTATAGTCCGTTAACCCAAGATGGCAGGGTGGCTATAGGAAGCTGAATATTTGTGGTTTTATCTAAAATATGTTTCGTATATTATATGACTAATGACGCTATATACCTAGTTATTATTAGACGACAAATAAAAAAAAACAAAAATCATGATAACTTATATTTGTACTATTCATTATTTAAAAAGATAAAAAATTTATATAACTCAATTATGTGTTTTTTGTGGCATATTTGAGGGTGGTTTTACATAAAAATTGAATCTAATTTTTACTTTGGATGGGTCGAAATTCAAAATTTCCATTATTTTTTTTTCAATTAGAAAAAGCGGGCAAGTGGGTACCGCTCTGCTGTACATTAGGTGCCGTATGTGCCGTTATTATATATTATAGGAGTGTTAAATTTGAATCCATTGATAGTTATCATTGTATACTAAAAACGATTCTGAACGAAGATGATTTGTCAGCCTAGGAAATAATTTTCAGTGGTTGGTGAAAAAGATGGTTTATGTTTTTAATAGCCTGAATACGTCAAAATTTAAGTTATTTTATAATTATTTTAAGCTAAACTTATTAAATTTTCAACTCTTAGCTACTTAAACAACAATTTTTATGAATTATACCTACAAAATAAATTGCAAATATTCATGATTTTGACGAATTTTTGTCAATATTTGAACTTCAAATGCTAATAAAAAAAAATTGTGCCTATGTATTCTTATAATTTTTTAATCACTATAAGAATAACTTATGAGGAACTTTGTATTAAATTTTCAAGTAATTTGATAGGGCCAAAAAAATTTTATCGACTCTTCAAAAAAAAGTTTTCGGAAAAATTGAAAATGTCAGTGGTCCATTAATAGCTCAAAAAAAGTCGAAATATTTTGAAAATTAAATCACGTAATGAAAACGCCAATCTTAATAACTGGTAAAATTTTCAAGTATCTATGACTTATACTTTTTGAAAAATAACAAATATTTAAAATCGTTTGAGGATAAATTGTTATCGTTACGCTATTTCGTAAAAATTTAAAATTCAAA
>VUJU01005863.1:0-12220 GCA_009835225.1 Aphis craccivora
TTTTAGAAATGTAAGTTTTTTGATAGCTAGTTAATAATTTTGATGTATCATTTTAAATTTCCCCAGTTATTTTCTTGTGCATAAAGAAAAACTATTTAATAAACATTATTATTAATTTTTTATTCTGTAATAAATTTACTGTTTTATATTTTTTTTTATATTATTTATATATTTTTTATAACTAAACTGTAACTGAGTGTCGGCAAACTGGGTGTCGGCAAATTGGGTGTCGGCGAACTGGGAATACACCAATATAATACGTAAATAAAATATGTTCTATATAACATATTTTGTGGGAAAAAAAAATTAAATACATAATTTATGCATGTATTAATTTTTAAATAAATATAAAGGATTTAATCTTGATTTTTTGGGGTGGGTCATGACTCCCCTCCCCTTGGATCCGCGCCTGTTTGGACCAATTCTCAGATACGGCCTTGAGTAAATGTATACAGTATACTTTTAAAACCCATTCATTGCTTCATTCTTTATTGTGTTCAAAAAGTGGTAAATAATAGGAGGGGGGGTGATAGAACACACTTAGAACTCTGAATTGAATAGTATATCTCATAAGTCATAAGGAATCAATGATATGGAGGCACTGAATGACCACATACGAAGAAAGAAATTGTAACTAACTGCATGTTTACTGTTTAGCCTCTATTGCTCTCTTTTGTTTTATTATTTTGGTATACCTACATTGGTTAAACTAAATTCCTACTTTTTTCTTTACCACGATTGTGCATAAAATTAAAGTTTACAATTAAGTATTTATTTATTTATTAAGTATTAATTAATTATCGTTCAATCATTGACGCAATTTGAGTTTTAAATTTGGGGAGGGGGGCTAAATAATTGGCATGTATGTACTGTATATATATATATATCCCAAAGATATATTTGGTGTTGCTTGCACTTATGCGTTCAATACTCTTCTAAATGTTACATAAATCTTTAATATTAGTTTTAATTGGTAAGAAATGTTTTTAGATAGTTCTTAACAATTAATATAGGGGTCGCAAAGTAATCAAAACTCTTAACCCTTCCGGTAGTTGTACCACTCGGTGACGCGGATGGTGGATGTGTTTCAAATGGTATTGTATAAAAAAGTTTTGGTATATTAAAATACAGAATAAATTTAAACTAGTCACGGAAGACTTTTTTTATGAGAGTCAACAAAATTGTCAAATATCTATAATTTACAAATAGGTACCTTTATTTTATATATTGTGTATTACCTTTATCCAGACTCTGTCCAGCGGCAGCACTACTTAAATACAAATTGCTCAGTAATTTCCGGGTATTTATCTCTAATAGTACCTATTTATTATTCAAACAGGTCACATATGCGAAATTGTAAAGAATTATTGAATTATATAAATAGCAATTACTTACCTATTATTATTACTCCTTTTTTACTTTAATTTAAGAAAATATCACTAGATGTTGTTGATAACTATATATGTCTTATTAAGTGGACTTTAAAACATTTTGTCATGGGCGAGTGGTTTTTAAAACATTCATTTTGATTATTGAAAAAATAATTTAAAAATAACAGATCAATTAATTAATTAAAAACGAAAAAGATTAATAATAAATCAATTTTTTTTCTTGTAAAAAAATCTAATACCCTTGACTTTTATCATGCATGTACACTTGTATCTTCCATTGATAAAATTCCAGTATTAGGTACATTGTCTATTATATATTTTAAACAATTTATGGTCAATTGTTACAATTATCATTAAACCATTAAATTTGACTATATCTAGATATATAAAATATATTATATAGCATAGGACTATAGAGTATAGATACCTACCTACCACATTAAATCTTTGGTTTTATCAGCAATTTTCATTTCTTCAAATGGTAGGCCAATGATGGTGAAGTTACAGAATAGATTAAACCTGGTGAGTGACTTGGAAGATATTTGATGTATTAAGTATTAAGTATATCATCATTTTGTGATCAAACTATTATTATAGCTAACTAGTATAGTCAGTAAGGTCGTTAAAATCTACTGTCTAGTGTCTACAATAGGTTATAGACTATAGTCTATTAAAGTAGAATTATAGTGATTTTTTATGAAGAGTAGAGACTGAGCGATTTACTCTAAAAAATGACAATAGTAAATACAATAAATAGTATTAGTGTAGAAAAATAAATTAAGACGGTTAATTGTGTTGTTTGATGTATCCATGTTATTAATTATTATAAAAACAATACAACTATAAATTCACATTCCTAAAATTCAGTTCTAAGAAAAAAAAAAATCGTATACAATAAAATATAGTAGGTATAATAATAATTTATTAAGTTAGGTATTTGTGTTAGAATGTAATGCACTGGTCATGATTAGACGAATTAATTTTGGGATCTTCTAAACATAACACGGAATGATGTTTGTTTAAAAAACGGTTTTAAAATTTTTTTTTTTTTATTGCAGTATATTAGCCAATTTTGGAGAACCTCATTCCACGTTACTGAAAACAAAAAAACAATAAGTACTTAACGTCACTAAATTATAACATAAATATGAATGATTCCTTGGTATTACAATACTTCCTTAATTAATATTAGTTATTTTTAAATTCCAAAGCTTTAATATAGATAATATTTAAAAGTATAGCCAAGTATAAGCTATAATAATATTATTCAATGCAAAAAGCTTTATTGTAATACTATCGTCTAAAAGAAATATAATTGTCTACAATGGTATTATAAAAGAAAGTAAATAAAATGTTTTTAAATAATAATACATGGTTATATGTTAAAAAGTATTATTTTAAGTAGGGTTTAAAGTTAACATATTGTTTAATTCACATTGCAAAATGGTTCACCAAAAAGTATTCTTACTCAATAACCAAGAGATTGCATGTTCTATAAGCTGATTTTTAATACATATCATATACCTGTAAAATTACTTAAGGCAAATAATAAGTTCATCATAATCAATTGATAATTTTTTTGATAGGCTCAATATAATATTATGCATTTGTATTCAGATATAAAATCTTATGTTGATTAAAAGGACCTATGTACCTATAAAACAGTTCACTATAACTTATAAGCACAAAAATGTTAAATACAAAAGCATTAGGTTGTAATAATAACGCATAAAAGTACATTTTTTGTATATTATCTATTTAGGAGACCATAGCATTTCGAAAACGAACATCAGCCAAAAGCAAATATAATATAATTAACTAATTTTAATATTAAAATAAGCATAATAATATTATAATATGATTTATATATGTCAAGTGATTGAACATATTTTATATAAATCATGAATAGGCATTGAAAATAGAAGTACCAAGTTTCAATAAAAAATTGCTGAATAAAAAAAAAAAGTAAGCAATATTGTAATTAATATTATGTGATAGAAATGTATATTTAGTTTCATTTTGTGTATTTTAATTTTAAAATAACCATCCACAAAATTATTTAATGCATTCATAATTAAAGAAAAACAAAAGCTTAGTATACTTTTCAAGCGTTATTTAACTGCAATACAACCAGAAATGTAGTAAAATTTAAATCTTCTCTGTGAAGGATACAACATAAACAACAGAACTTATTAACATAATGTTATAGCCGATAAATAATTATGGAATACATTTGTTTTATCTAGTTTAGATTTTATAGTTTAGTCTAATAATCTCATTAAATATTAAAACCTAGTGCCCATTGTGTTTGTTGATTATATATAAATGATTAAGACATAAGACAAAAATCTTCTTGTTCAGGTACATACACAATGCGTAAAGTGTTGGTGTATCCAGAACCTTTCTTCCATCCAGTGACGACTACTACGGGATCTCCAGACTTAATGAATCCACGAGACTTGCCAAACTTAATGGCGTGTACTACACGGATGTCCACATCTTTCAACCAATCACTTAATGGTTGTTCTGAAATAATACAATTTTGTTGACAAAATAATATGATATAATACTAATAAATAAAGACCGGATTTATATTCTCTTAAAATACCTTAAATATGATACTAATATTCTCTAAAAAAACCTTCAAATATTCTCATTATATTCTCTTAAAAATATGCAAAAATAATCGATGAATATTAATATATGCTTTAATATGTATTTTTACAATTTTTTTTTTTTTACAACATTCAAAATAACAATGTTCCTTTGTTATATGCAATGGAAAATATTTACTTTCTGAAGAATAAAAAAAAACTTGAAATATTATTTTAATTTTATAATAGAATTAACAAATAATGTTTTTTTTGTCACAATGATAAAAAAAAGTGTAAAATATGTTCAAAAGCAATTTTTCCAGTACCATAATAAATAAACATTTTTTCTCACAATTTACTAAATATTCTAAAATATGCTAAATGAAATTAATATTATTAATATTCTCTAACCTATGAAATATTCTCAAATATGCTAAAAAAACTTTTTTCTACGAACTCAGAATTGAATGAATCGTCCACATTTTTTACTATCATATGACTGCATAGACCCAGTAACGATATGTAAAAACATATAAATCTGGTATTTACTAATAAATATTAACTATTAGTACCTATCACATAAAATTATTCAAAGTAATATGTAGTAATTATTCATACATTTATGTATGTACAATAAGCCTAACCATGTATATCTCCATGTGACAAACTGTCATTAAGGCTTGTTCTATTATGACTGGATGTCACACGGGAAAACAGAAGAACAGAATTTGTTAAGCAACAGTATGGTTTTTCGCTGGACAGAGTATAGATCTATGTACTTACCATTATAGAATAAAGGTAGAATACCACGATAAATATGACATTGGCGGGCAACTTGGGCATTTCTGGTCAGAGCTATGATTGGACTACGTGGGCGATATTTAGAAATGAGATGTGCAGAATGGCCAGAAGTTGTAAGAACAACAATGGCAGCAGCTTTACTCTTATTAGCTGCATCTACAGCAGCAATAGCAGTTGTGTGTGAAGCATCCAAAGGCAAATTGACCTTAAACATTTGAAAATGTACAGTTAGAAGATGGTAATTATTATTTGTTTCTTCTTCTAGTAATTAACTTACAGCAGACGATAAGTCAGCAAACAATTGTCTCTGCCAAACGGCTGTCTCTGCTTCTTTACAGATGGTAGCCATAGTACGTACACACTCTAATGGGTACTCTCCTTTGGCTGTTTCTCCAGATAACATAACACAATCGGCACCATCGAGGATGGCATTTGCCACATCAGAAGATTCTGCTCGGGTAGCACGAGGTTTCTTAATCATAGACTCTAACATTTGAGTTGCACAAATAGCTGGTTTGCCAGCCTGTAAATTTTTCAAGAATAAAAATGAAAATAAAATGTTAGTAAATCACTCAAAATAACTTGAATAAATATAATGATTAGCATTCAATTTTCAATTTGTATCAATAATCATATAATTAATAGTTAAAATATTTATTTATGATAGTCATATTTGAATAATAAATGACAAAATGTATACTTTGTAACTAAACAAGTATATTGTATATTTTAAAGAGGATGTATTTGTTTCTTCCACCTTACAAATACATATCACAATAAATTTGTGTTTAGCGATTCAAATTTAGCTTTATTAAGTACTTTAAAAATTAGAGAGAATCAACCTAATAAGAAATTTTATGGTAAGAGTATTATCTATGTTCATTAGTTTTTAATGATAGTTCAATTATTTTAACCTTTCAATAGATAAGATTATCATAATAACATCAAAAATAATAATATGTATATAAAAACTAGGTATTAAATAAATTATAAATACGTAACAAAAATTAAAACAACATAATTATTTAATAAAATCTTTAAAATTGTTTCATTTCTTTTTATAATCTATAGACACCTACATTTTTCGGAGACACTGTTATACAGTCAAAAATTTGATAGTTTTAGTTTACTGGTATGAATGACAACTTTATCTATAACTTATAAGTTATTATGACAGGGTGGTTAGTTTTTGTTAATTACCTTATTACAACGGGCAATCATAGCTTTTTGAGCTAAAAAGACCTTTTCTGGTGGGATTTCAATTCCCAAATCACCACGGGCAACCATGATACCATCANCAGAAGCTTCAATGATTTCTTGTAAATTTTTCATTCCTTGGTGGTTTTCAATTTTCGAAATAATCAATATGTTTTTACCTTTTTCACCTTAAAAATTTAAATTCAATTAGTTTTTAATGATTTAATTGCTGGAACTATTCATCACTGTTAGTATTTACCTAATATCTCTCTAATTTCTTTAATAGCAGCAGCTTCTCTGATGAAAGATGCAAAAATCATATCAACACCTTGATCAACACCAAATTTTAAATCACTTTTATCCTTTTCGGATACAGCTGGTAGATCAACCGGAACACCAGGTAAGTTAACACCTTTACGACTTCCTAATGAACCACCATTTTCAATAGTGCACACAATAGAATTGCTGCCTAAAAAATTAAATTATCATGGTTAAATTTGAGTTAAAATTTAAATTTATTATTTAATTGTTTTACCAATTTCTTTAACAATCAAGGAAATAAGACCATCATCAACATATACTCGGTTGCCTGGTTTTACCACTTTGGTTATGTTGGGATAGTCAACATATACTTTAGTGGCATTACCGCTATTTTCAAATGCCTTGTCTGTAGATAAACTGATTTGTTCACCTTTTTTCAGTTCAACTTCAGCTGATCCACCCTAAAATTTGATCAAATAAAAATAAAGATACTAAAAAGTATCTAATAATTAAGTTAACATACGCCTTCTAACAAGCCAGTTCTTATTTCAGGTCCCTTGGTATCTAGAGCAATAGCTAATGGGCTGTAAACACCGATTTTCTTGCCATAATTTTCAGCAGCTTGTCTTAAGTTTTTAATTGTGTTTGCATGGTATTCATGAGAACCATGAGAGAAGTTTAAGCGACCAACATTCATGCCAGAGTCAATCATCTCCTCAAGTGTTTCAACAGCAACCGAAGCAGGTCCTAAAAGATATAGAAGCTATTTAATAACTTTCAATATTTTAATATGTTTGAAATCTTGAAACTTACCAATAGTACAAATGATACCAGACAAACGGACAAATTGAGCTTCGACATCTATGTCCAAAGAGCTCATATAATCCAAGTGAGTTGTAGTATTATCATGTACTAATTGTGAGTTAGGCATCTATAATAAAATAATTATAAAAGTAAATTATTAATTAAATTATCTGAATAATTTAAACAGACTCTGTATGGTTGATCACTGAAAACAGGCCAAGTTAGCTTATTAGGACAAGTATGCAAACAGCTTTTGTCTGTCAAAAAATAACATAATTTTAATATATGGTTTTTAATTGGAATAGCATTACGACCCATAATAAGATAAAATTTAATGAACATAGTACAACAATCAAGTCTAATTGCAGAAATGTCAATCACAAGGACAGTTTGTTTGCAAATGGTATTTTAGTAAGCAAAGTAAAAAAAAATATATATTGTAGCGATGCCAAAACTGAAAACAACACACGTGGTTTTCTTTTAGGATATTGGCATACTTTATACAAGTTCAGACAGTTTGTGTTCTGTAATTAAATATCTAAATAGCAATCAGAATACATTTTCAATATAATAAGCTAAGAATATCAAAATAAAATGTTATTAAATAATTTTTTTTTATCTCTTTAAAAATTACCTAAATCTGTACTTAAACATAAGTCATTGAGACTTATTATTAGGCTATTACATAAATTAAAATAAATAAGTATATTTAATAAAGTACATAGTTCAGTGGTCATAAATAAATTTAATTGATTCTATATCGTAATTCAAATACACAAATTATTAAATATAATATGTATGTACAATTTTGAAAATTATGGACTAAATAAAATAGTTAATTTTTATTGATATTATTACAAAATTATATAGTGATTATTTTTTATACTCTATAAGTAAATATTCTACATTTTATTTTTTACAAGTTGCACTGATTGTAATATTTTTTAATATTTAAATTTCAATAAGTTTCAGTGAGTTATTCTCCAACCACTCATTCATTCGTCAGAAACAGGGTTTCCCTGTCTCAGTAACACATTAATATCAATTTTATCAAGCATTAAACATGAAATATAAAACATACATTATTTCTTAAATTATAAGAAAAATATACATAACATTTAATAACACAGACATTTGTTTAAGAGCAGTCCAAAATATTTAAAAATATTCCCCTTCTCGTGTCAAAAAAATATAAGTTATTCAAATATGTATTTTTTTTATATTATAGAAGAACTTACCTATATTTATACAATTAATACTCTGGGCTTTATTTTTATAAATATTTTAACATAATAAGTAATTTTTTTAAAAAATTATTATAGTCATACTGCTACAATATATTCAAGGTTTACATTAAATAACGAAAAATACACAAATATTTATATTAAATGATGATTTATCTTATTAGTATCATTTAGTTATATAATTATAAGATAATGTTATTTAGAGAAGTAAAATACATCATTCTCAATTGTATAAGAAACATGACATTGTTATTTTATTATATTATATAATTAATATGTATAGGAACTCCGTATACCAGAAACGAGCTTGCTCAATTGGTATACGTATCAGCTCTTATCACTATTATTGTAATAATTTAACTTTTGTAATTTGATTATTGTATTGAAATATTGATTTTGCTGAAATAAATAAATAAATGCCATAGGCCTATTTGTGATGTGAATATCATGTCATCGTAACAAAAATACGGCCTGTAAATATCAGTCACTCTTTCTTATTACTTATTTCCATAAATATGAATGTATTTGGCAAGAACATATTGTACAAAATCTTCCACAATTAAACATAGTAGTACCTATAGTACATTATATTGAAATAATTTTCATATTTTGTTGATTTTAATAAAATATTTTACAAAACCTATTCTTATTTACTATAATTTATTAATAGTTGTATAAAATAAGATTACATCAGGTAAAAGGTTATAATTTATGGGTTTTGAGGACCCATAAATTTGAATATGGGTATTGTGTCAAGCAATTTCAAAAACTTTATAATAAAAGTAAATATATGAATAAAAGAAATAAAAGTAAATTGTAATATGAGGACTAACATACGTAAAATGTGTTAATTTTAATTCAAGTTTTCTTAATATATTATTAAAGAGATAAGCGGGGTACATTTTATATTTCTAGAATCAAACTTAATTGTTGTCAGTCAATAGGTATGTACCTTAGAATTCAAGGTCAAAATATAATTATATTAATGAGATTAAAATATTACATTATTTGAGTTCAAAGCCTAATATAATTTTAAAAACTAATAAAAACTAAAATAGATAATGTTTATTTACCTAGATATTTAGTATTTTCGCAAAAAATAAAATAAATTATAAAACAAATACCATGTTTGTTTGTATTATAGCACAATTGTTATAAGATCAACAAATAAATAAAAGATAAGGAAAATATTAAGTAATGCATACTAGGTAGGTATTAGAAAACTAATAGGTCTCCATTAAAAATTTATTTTCATGAGGTAATGAGGCAGCATCCATTAACATATTAATTAGTTTTTAATATTGATTTTTAATTGATGTTTTTTATTTAATGGGTAAATTATATTTAATATATTATATTTATAATAATTATTATGATTAGGTACTATTTATAAAATTAAACTATTACACTGTGAGACAGTTATATTATTGTTATAAAAACTTCTATTTAACAAAATATTTTTGAAAACCAAACATAATTTGAACAAAATTGATTAACTCTAACGAATTTATTTATAGGATAAAAATTTGAGCAACTATTAAATAGATTAAAATATCTACTAAACTAAGCAAAAACCTGTTGTCTGACATCAATTTATTAAGGAGTTATGGAATGGAACTGTTTAAACAGGAGTGGCCAATACTAAATCGCCTTCAAACAGGCTAATGGTTATTATGCCGACATGATATCATGATATACAAATGGCGACTCCGAGGTAGTCCAGTATTTGATAGATAAACCGTAAGTCATATTATTATAATAGAATGTCAACTGAGGAAATTTAACAAGAGTAATTTGTACAATTATACCAGAGATAATAAAATGGATAAATTGGACGTGTATCAAATCTAAGTATTTAATTAGGATTATACACCTCGAGTGGTGCAACGTAGTTGGATTGCTTGCGTTCTGTGTAGCGACCAAATCTGTAGGCCGATGCTGTGGCTACTGCTGTTCGAGATGTTTTTGCACAGCTGTGTGTCACTAAACGTAAGACGACCGTCGACACACGGTGCATTTAAACACGAGTAAGTCCGCAGTGGGAAAAGAGAAATAGTTACTAAAAAAATAGTGAAAAAAAAAAACCGAAAAACTATGTGTAAAACGCGTAAATCGACACTCGAATGAGTCTACAATGTGCACGGCGTTTCTATGGCTAATGACGATTAGATAAGTACTTATTTAGCATCTGTGGAAATATTACAATTTTAAATGGACGAAAAATCATTAGCGGTTTTGAAGGTTACCGCAATGTCATAGATGACACCAATACAACACCACGATGTACCATACATAATAATAATATAATATTTAACATTATAATATTATAATATAACATAAATTGCTCTTAAACAGCGAAAGAAACGAACGGTTCGTAAAAATTATATTGTATTAATTACTAGGTATCTAAAATATTAAATAATTAGTTCCATCTGATACTCACTTTGGTTTCGATTATTAAGCACGATAGACGGGATACGGAACTTAACACACACAGAATATAAACCGGCAATAGGAAATAATAAAGTATGCAGATATTATTTATGATTTAAGAAAACGCTTTCGATCGTCTGGGTCGCGGAAGAGAGAGACGTTCAGCGTTGTCAGTCGTGTTTCCCAAAAGTAATCCCGACAGAAAATCGACCGTGTGTACCGGACCACCGCTGACTGAGTGAATGTGGTAACGTTTTTCCGTTTTCGATGTTTCCAGCTATATTTTTGTAAACGTGACCGGCTTTTACCGTATATTATAATAATAGTCGACTTCTACTTCCCACCTGGCTTTCGGTATGGGATTCGTACGGGAATAACACAGATAAGTTATCTTATTAACCCGGCTGGCCCAAGCAAGGTGAAACGTCGGTGAAACAACACAATTAACTATTAATTAATATTTAATAATTATTGTTATCGTTCCAAGACCCATTAAATTGCTCTTTTTACCGCGGTTGCGTGGAATATAATCGACAAAATACCGGCTGTACGTTCAGGTTGTACAGGAAAGTGAAACCGATGCCCGTCAGTTGTGTTGAATGTGTTGATAAAATCCAACTGTTACTGATAAGTGATAACGATATTTTCATGCTTTTCGTCTTCAATCTTCATAGTTCATAGTCATATTTTGTCAACACTTTACACTCCACTCGACGTCACTCACCCATTAGACAATAGACAATATCGTCTGTCTAATGCCCATCAATATTCAGTAACCTACCTATCACGGCTTTGGGTTTAATGTTTTCGTTAAAAATTTAATTCATTCTACGGCTGTGTTCTGCATCAAAGTGCAAAGATACCACTGTAGTACATACCGTACGAGTTTATAAGATGTACATTGTATAGGCTGTTATATTATTATATTACAATTATTATACAAAGTGAATGAGCGATTATTATCGGCGACTTATCCATATAGATATATTACATTACTTCATATACTAAACATGAAAATGTAATTCAAAATTCTACTAACATTACTGAACTCACATACTCACCTCACTAAGAACTTTAAAATTGTGTTACAATACATGCATAGACTTTCAATAAAATAAATAAATAATTTGGGTGACGAAAAGTATATTTTCATGTTCATCTTATAATATTTTGTTAATAAAAAACATCGATTATTGACCACACGACCTTACAATTAAAATGAACATGAAGTATAATCAATACAAAATTGAAAATATTCAAACAAAATTATTTGTTTGTTCATCTATTAAATTTATGGAAAAGTTTCCATAAATTCCACCTAGAAAAAAGCATAAGTCATAAATACAATTCCATGCCCAATATAAAATATAATATGCACGATACTGTTATAAATTTAAAAATGGAAATGTATTATTCAGTGAAGTTATGATGTTAATTAATTAATTTGTTTGTTTTTTTTTTTTTTTGGGGGGGGGGGCTTAAATATATACAATTA
>VUJU01005866.1:0-12199 GCA_009835225.1 Aphis craccivora
ATTTTTTTATAAACATATTAAATTATTAATATAAAAAAAAATATATTTTTTCAATTTGTGAAGTGTATGCTGTGCATACACAGCATACGCACACGCTACGCCACTGGAAGAGACGTGATGGATTTTTTAACCTTAGATATAAATACAAAAAAATGTATGATTTTTCAACTACAAAATTACTTACAAATTTTCGAGATTTTGACATATTTCGTAAACATTTGATCTATAAGAGCTTATAGTGTACATACAATTACTATCTATAATAATAAAAATACAAGTATAAATAACTGATTATTTTGTGAATGAATAAACTCATGAGTCATAATTTCATAGTTTCAATACCCATTAAGTATATGCACCTATTTGTTTAATATAAAATATAAAACTATCACAGTTCGGTAACAAAAAAAAAAAGTATAGATTCTCAAAAAATTTTAATTTCAACAGTAAATTTAAAAATGCATTGAACTCATATTAGTTTATATACATATATATATATATATATATATATATATATATATTATATAATAGCATGTATTGAGTCTGTGTAATATTTATTGTTGAGTATATTTAAGTAAAGTCTTCTGCTGGTGTCAGATAAGATATGAACTGAATATGCATAGAAGGTCAGTCAACGTTTTCGATTGATGAGTAAACATTAATAAAAACACAAAACGACAATTCGATTTTCCGATAAGCGCAGTAAACAGTAGAAATACTCCTTTACACGGCTTTTAGACGCGATAGCTTTTGTGATGAGCGTGCGTGTAGCGAAACGGTGTACGAGAAGTAGAAGACGTATATAATATATACTTGTAATGTGTAGTTCGTCTTCGCCCATAAAACTTCCGCACGTTAAAGCTCAAATTTATCACTAGTACCCGCTATCCCCCCCCCGTGTCACACCACGTTATGATCCCACCCCTTGACACATATACAGGGTGGTGAGCGAAATCTGGAAAATATGTGATTCCATAATCGCACAACGCTACGGAAAAATGATATTTCACACCCTGTACACACACACACAGTTATAATATTATGTTTGTGTGTGATTTGTAGTGCACTTACCCCCACACCGTTGGCACTTTTCTATGTTTCACTGATAAGCCCGCATACACGGTATAAAATACATATAGGGGAATCGCTCGGAGCTTACGATGACAAATAATAATAATATAGAGTAAATGCCAAAACGAAACAATGACAGACGAACGCCGCCACACTGAAATAATGGAGTGTAAAAGAGAAAAAAAGAAAAGAAAAATAACTATAAATAATCGTAATCGCTTCGAAAGAACATAATATTGTATGATATTTTTCTATGAACACCCACGCCATTGTTGCTGCACGCGTTCATTCGTGTATTTATAATATAAATAACATCGGATGGTTATTTTTTATTATGGTACGCCTGTGCCCCGTATACGCATGACCAAACCAATATCGGGGTTGGGGATATTCAACACCATAATTTTGATGTAAACAAAAAGTATCATTGAAAATTATGAACGAAGATTCAAATGAGCCGTTGGGAGATGGCTTATACTATACAGAATTATTGTTATTATTTTGCTACCACTGAACCAAAATGCTACGAACTTATAAAAAAATAATAAAAAATACTATTGAAAAGCACTTTAATTAATTTATTTATTGTATATTACACATTATTAAAATTCCGAACTGTATGTAATAGTTGTTAACATAGTAGAAAGATAAATGGAGAGATTTAAAGTGCCTAGAAAGAAGGTTTTTGATGATATCACGGTGACATGTCTTTATATTATTGGTTTTATTTTAGTTTTAGATTTATATAAAACTGAGTAGTATAGTTTTGAATTCATAACTAGATAACTATAATTTGTTGATTCTTATCCAATCATTTTTTTTTCGTGTAAGAGTAGTTAAGTGGTAAGCATAGTTTGGTTATCCTGCATGATGTGCGAAACTGGTAGTTTTTTAATTTGCTCGTAGCTTTTTTCATACCCAAATACGTATATTATCACCACTATACGTGGTTTTGGAATAGTTCTTTATCAAATACACTGATGTGTCGTGTATGGTATAAAATCCGAGAAAACCGGGACAAGCGATAAAAATTGTCTGACCTCCACTTTTTATACCACATTTTTTTTTGTTTTTGTTATTTTCAACTTTTTACCTGACTATATATAATTATAGAAATAGCTTACAGAATGTATTTATTTAGGACCAATTAATATAAAAAATGTATAGAGTATAACATAAATAGTATTTTTTATTAGCTCAAAAAGTACAAAAATATAAATTATAAAATATTTGCATACATAATTTGGTTATCATCTAGTGTGTTGATAAGACGAGAGATATAGTGGAGCCACGAAGATTACACGTGATCGATTAACCGCATTAACTAAAATGCCTCGAAAATTCGGTACGCTTAAAGTGCACTTAAGGGTTAATATTTATATCTGTTAGGTGATATTATTCTCCGTCACTTATATAAGCGCAGGGAATTATTCCCCAGACTCATATAGTCCTTTTATTCAAGCTGTTAAGCCAGCGCCTATCTTTAACTAAATAACACGAGAAAAATTCTTATTCTCGTATTTTTACGTTATTTCGCTTTATTATTATGGTGTATTGCGCACACATATTATGACGAATCTTATAGCGGCGGCTGCTCATTGTGTATTGTAAAATTCGTATATTACGTAAAAAGACAGCTGCAGCGGAATAAACGATTCAACAGCACAATATAATATACAGTCCCAAGCCAGAATAAACATAAAATCGTGGGATCGGATGTGAACAAAATGCTGTATCACAAAAGGCGCGAATACGTTATTGTGGCCCGCGTGCAAATGACGAAGGTGGAAAATAATATCCTCATTTAATCGAAAATACACCTGAAACATTATTATTGCTAGCAACAACGCCGCTCAAAAGAATCCTGTGTATATTATTCGTGATTTCTTAGTGTGTAAAAATAATTCCCATCGAACTAAGTTAGATGCGAAACCGTCTTGGATGTGAGACACCCACCTCATCGTTTATTACCTAGGCACGTTAAGCTAACCTACTTTAATTTAACGAATAAAAATAATTATCAATCATATTTTGCGAGTCAATATCGAGAATTTGCGAATTTACGTTCTAAATTTGCGAGACACCCTTAACTCACCAAATCAATTTTCATTAACTGATAATAATAAAAATTTTAATATTATATATAGTTGGTTACAAGTTACACCCACATAGCCACATACCTTGTAACAACTTACAACTACAAACTTAGTAATGACCACATGACTGTTTTTTTTTATTACCTATTATTATTATTATTGGTTTTTCAAGTTTATCAACAATTGTTTTCATTTTAAATTTCAACTAGGTATGTATAGTTTCGAGCCAATAATTCAATACTGATAAATATTTCAATAAACTTGTATATTTACGAATGTCTACTTATGTAGTCATATATATTTTAAATTGGTAACTTATTAATTTAATTGTATTTACTAAAAATATTTTTTATGAATAAAATTCCAGTTATTTACTTTTTCATAATAAAAAAAAACAATACAAAAAAAAATTTTAAAAAAAAGGATATACGATGTTTGCATTTTTCACCAGGAAACCACTTTTTTATTTCTTATGTGCAAAATATGTTGCAAATTTGTCCCATATTTCATTAAATTTATACAATACACGTATTTGGACTACTTAGCAAGTGTAAAAGGTTTAATGTTTACAAAAGCAATCAGTATCATCAAACTTTATAATTATAACTCACCAAAACACAAAATAAAGTATAATATCAGTAAAATAATTGCAAAAAAAATAAAAACAATTTGACAAATATCATATTGTATTTCTTTTGACGAATCATGAAAATTAGTTTGGTAAGAAAATAGGTGAATCGCAAATGATAAAATAGACTCGTAGAACTACATATTTACTAATGTATCTGTAAAAATTGTCCATTAGTTAAGTAACTGAATACCTAAGTTGGACTACTTTTTGCATTTTTTAAAAACATGAAATGTTGTATTAAAAAAAAAACTGATAAATATGCCAAATTTTAAACTATTATAATTACATAATTAGATACCATTTTAATGCAGTTTAACATTTATCAATTTGAAATATTTGTTGGAAAACACCAAAATGTCCAAAGTGGTTCAACTTAGTCTACTCTTCTCTATAAAGTTATATTATACTCGTAAACAGTTTCAAGACTTCGGTTGAACATCATAAGAAGTTAGGTTACACCGTCTAGTAACACTTAAAACATATTAACGTGACTATGTGAGATAATGTTTCTGTGTGATTGAAATCAATACTATAGCTGAGATATTTAGGGCTAAGTAATTTGAGACTTAAATAATTAAATGCATAGGTACTATACACCAGTAAATTGAGTCCGGAAAACTTGAACGTGTTTTTTTTTTTTTTAATTGGACCGAGTAATAACGGAATTTAGTTTTTGAAACATAACTATTACCTATAAATAAAACATACACAACCATTTTAAGGAGTACTTTTTAGTTAACTTTTTCTATGTCCACGAAGTTGATCGGTGTCATGTATTCGTTCAAAATATTATGGCAACACAAGTTAAAGTACTACAACTTGCAGATGACAAACGATTAAAGACGTTTTTAATTAGATCGTTAACTTTTAAATTACCTGCTCGCATAGTTAATTCAAACAAAATTTGTTTGAAATGACTAAAAACATATAAGTACATTTTTCTTTGAATGTTGAATCGTGCTTTAAGCAAAATTTTATAGTATTACAACACGAGTGTCTGATCACTATACACGCACTGCAAAACATAAATCAGGTAATGGAAACACTAGATAATATTTATATTTATATATATATATATATATATATATATATATATATATATATTTATATATATATATATATAGCTTAATAATATCACACGTGAAATTAAAATAAACATACAGTCTGCTTCGTATGTCCATATATTCGAACACGGGTGCGTGGTGAAGGCATAATAAGGGTTACAGTGATGGCCAACTCCGCCAGTCGTTGACTATAACGAAAGGCCATCATTACAATACCTATAGTGTATAAAGCAAATACTTAATTAACTCGCATATACACACCACACAGATATACTTAGGTATATAATATTATACCATTATAATTGACTATGTGTTTTCGCTCGTCCCGACGAGTAATTATTGTCTGCATGTACATACTCGTATGCACGTCGGACTTAACGTCCGTAACGCGTATATGTACATGGGTAATAATATGATTATTATAGTTATACTCATATATACGAGCTTTAAATATGCATTGAAATTACTGCGCATCGTAAACAGACGTCCTCAATTTATGAACATTTTCGTTTCTATATAGGTAATAATTATCGTTTTGCGTTTAAAAACATTCGACATTTCTAAATCCAAAAATTTGCCGTTGCTATTATTACCAGCTGTTGTTAATATTATTATCACGGTCACGCACTTATGAATCGGGGTGAACGGATGCGTAAGCATCATCAAAATTGTACACTGCAGAATTTATACTCACGTAATAAACCTATGATCTTATAAGACGGTCGTTGAGGTCTCGTATTCATTAAATTTGTCTGATCTCAAGTGGAATTAAAAAATATATTTATTGTATTATTTTATAATAATATGTTACTTTATACGACCGGTTTTAAATGTCAACAAGGCGTATTAAGAAAAACACATTTGCACGTCTTGTTGGTCGTTATTTGAATCGTTTTCATATATCTATATATTATGACAGGTAAAATATTTTATACATTGTATTATTGGTTCAAGTCAAATGTCTCAGAGGGAGAAAACACTATCAATTTTGTCGAGTTCGACGAAAAGAAATTCTTTTTTATGATCCTTGTGCTCCCATAATTTGATTTGCAATAGAAGTGTTTTTAATGTATACTAAGAAATAACTCTGTAACAAAAGGTGTAAAACTAAATAAATCTTTTATGAATAAAACGTTGGCAAGCATATTATATTATAATACCTATGTTTTAAAATAGTTTTAGAATAATTATATTTTACAATTTCCATTATTTCATACCGTTATAAAAATAGTTTTCCACGAACATAAAATACATCGTAATAAAAAATAACTTTTAAAAATCATATGCCTCTTTAGTATAAAATTAATAAATTAAATTTTTCTGTGATGTATTTGTTTAATAGAAAATTTTTTATTTTTTTTTAACACAACATATTTTTGTTTTTATTTTCATTCTAAAATGTTTCAGGTATTATAATATTTTTCATTTATAAAAAAAAAAAAAAAATAATCATTTTATATGTATATATTATATACCATACCTACGACAATAATACATTTCAAATTCATTAAATTATGTTTTATAAGCAATGAGGTCAATATTATATACTTCGTTTTTTTATTTTAAAGTACATACTTTATCCAAACTTATTTTGATTTTTTATTATTAAATTCGAATAAATTTAAAATGTTTCACTTTTATTTTTTATAATTAATATATGCCATATAATCATAACAGTAATATTATATTGTTATACATACCAATATAATTTTGCTACTTGAATATTTTTTTTACTGAGTTTTATGTTTTAAATTTATTTTTTATGTTTCTATTATAATGTATCTTCTATACATTAGATTTTTATTTAAGGATGGCGATGCGCACCGATTCTATATCAACCATATATTATAATAATTTTTCCATTTCATTGCATAAGAAAAATATCGTGGGTTTGATATAGGAACATTACAGTTATTAATTATAATTAGTATCTTTATCTTATGAATTATGGAATTATATTAGTACAAACATAGATTTTATTGTACAATAATTAGATGTCTTCGACTGAATAATAATACACTTGGACAGTTGAACATAATATTTAAATGTAGGTACCTATAACTTAAAATTAATTTTATAACACCTGACAGCGATTTTTGTGTAGGTGCAAGTGGGTGTTTTTTTTGTTTGAAAGTATTTTATTAATTTATCTCTGTTACTAAATATTTAATGTATTAAAAAATATATTTTTCCATACAGTCTGTGATAATTTTTTTCAGATTCCATTTTTTTCTATGTAGATAATAAAGTTATAAAGTTATATTTCAAACAAAATTAAGAGTTAACTATAGACCACATTGCTTACACAAAACGTCTTAATCTTATCTGATTTATTTTTGTAAAGTTGCAGGTAAATTGAACTCAATTGTCAAAGGAATCGCAAGAAACCGAGCTCTATTTTTGTAGTCTGTAGTTGAGTATTAAAGACTTTACCCCGGAGACGGAATAAAGTGAATAAGGTTGGATAATATCAAAAAAAAAAGTTTTGCTTTTCACTGCATGTGTTATAATTTAGTTTTTATTTTCTATTTTCTTTGTTAAGTCAAAAATGTACATGTTCCCAAGTTCGAGTAAAAAAAGTATATGTTTGCAACGATACAATTTTTTTTTATTTGCTAGACGACTGACTAAACCACTAAACTCATACCTAACCTTTTTTTTTAAATCTCGGCCGTTAACATTAAATTATATTGTATATAAGTATACAAATATGTGATTTTTGTTAATATTGAACTTATAGTAGCTGTATAATTTATCTTTTAATTAAATAGTTAAAAATGAAACTGTAAGTTATATCATGTTTAGTTTGAAAGATAAAAACCTGAGATTGGATATTTAATTAAAACATAATTATACTTAATAGCAATTTACTATTTTTGTAATAAAACAAAACTATCTAATTAATTAATTAAAACATTGAATTAATTATTATGTTACAAAATGCAGATAAGAGTATTACGCTGTTATTTATGTGTAACTTTATAAAATTAATAATTAATTTGAAAAGTTTTATAATTTTCCGCGTCATTTAATCAATGATTTTAAACTACTACCTATTACTTAAAAAAACTTTTTTATAGGTTATGTTGAAATATATATATATATATTTTTCTCATTCTAACCTAACACCGTCGTAGGTTAAAAACATTAAATATTGACACAAGATCCCACTAAACAAATTTATTTGTCCAGTATTAAAAATATTGGAACGACTTAAAAACAAAAAGTCGATTATTCATTACACAGTGAATAATTATTTTTATTTTTTTATCTTTTTTTATTATAAATATAGATTTATACAAGTAATCCAATACAAACGATGACGCATTCTGATTCCTTAAGGCTTAAATAATTCCAACTCTCATCACTCTATCATAACTTTCACTCGGACAGTTTTAATCATAAATAAATTGTTTTGAAAAATTGCTTCGAATAAGTCACGGAATAAATAATTAAATAATACTAAAATCTTCGAATATGTAATAGATGTACCAATAATGTAGGTATATATAATATATATATACATATATATACATGCAATTATGATACATCGTTGGATATTTTCAATTTCTCATTTTGATTCTACAAGGGTACAAACCGTCTATGACAGGGGTGGCCAAACTTTTTTTGGTCGCGATCTACTAAAAATGTACTTCACCTTTGAGGATCAACTTCCATAGAAAATTTATTCTTATTATTGAATAACTATAATTATTAAGAAACACTTAGGGCGAATGGCTCTAAAAATCAATTCTAACACGATCGACTTTGAAATTGTCCAAGATCGACTGTTTGGCCGCCCCTGGTTTATGATATTAGAACCCCCAATTTACGCTATCGACTTCAAACCAACACCAATATTTTGCAACTCAATTGTAATAATTCGTAACTCCAATTTCGGAATTTGCAACACCCCCCCCTTCCCAGACACCTGGGGATAAAACTCCATAGACCTTTGACTTTCAAAGAGTACTTGAAGCCTTTAAGACAAGCTGAAAACAATGAATAATTTCTAAACTGGCAGTAACAAGTTTGGGATGTAAAACAATCACACTAAGAGCTTTATGCCTTTAAATAAACACTTATAAAAAAATTGTGACTAACGATTTTTGATTTTTTTTTTTTTTAAACACAATAAAAGCAACTTATAAGAAATCTTATATTGAATTTCGAAGTAATTTTTTTCAAAATATTTTTAATGACATTTCAAAAAAAATAATACTTAGAAAAATTAAAAACTTCTATTGTCTATATTAATAGTTAAAAAAAAAAAACAGAAAATTTTGAAAATTTAACCGTGTATAATTCACTTTAATACAAGCATTTAGTTAAAGTTTCAAATATATATAGTGATTTATATTTGAGTAGCAACTATATAAAAAAATCGATTTTGTCTATAACTGGATTAACGTAAAAATTCCCGTTTTACCGTCACTTTTTGTGGTTTTTAGAGATTTTTTTTAAAAACTGCTGGAAACTTCTTACTTTTTACCTCTATAATGCACCAAAGATATTCAATTTTTTGCCGGAAACCACCTCTGTAGTTTTAAACTGAAGCATTACTTCGACAAGTTATGGTAAAACACATTATTGTAGAATCAATACATTTATCACTACGTTCAGAATCTAAAAACAAAAAATGCTCTTTAGCCACGAAAGTCAAAAATAATGCACTTAAAGAACTTTCAAAATAATGCATTTGAAAGTATAATACTTATTGTCTTTTTTTCTAGAATTTATCTAATATATAATATGTATTTACATTTTAACACTTAATATTATTAATCACTAATCCGTTTGCAACTTGCGTTTTCTAGCAGGTTTTGGTTTGAATTCACCATTATTGGCCGATTTCATAATAGTAAAAATTTCCTGAAATATATAAATAAAAATCTCATTATCTTATTCACCTTTAAAATGTTAAAATATCAATGTAAAAAATTTTAAAAACCTCAAAATGTGATCGGTTGGCAATATGTATTGAACAGATTTATAGCGGAACAAGTCAATCCCAGCCCTTCACTAGTCCTTTTATATATATTATATAATATGTGTAATATTATTATGATTTATATAGCTATAGGTATCATTGTAACATAAAATTGAATCCGTAACACACACACACACACACACATACACATCAATTTTTTAAGCAGTAGAAAAGTTGTATTTGATTTAATAAGGTTTCCATAAAAATACTGATACTATTATGTAATTACTTTGGAACCTTTTCGAAAAAAAAATCAATTTTTAGTATGTACAATGCATTTATAATATTTAAAAATATATATTAGTTAAATAGTAGGTATATAATAACGGTTAGTTTAAAAAATATTTGATATACTTTAATGCAGCTCTTCATTTTTATTTGTTTCTACATGATACAGTTCACCGGTGTTCGATGACTTATCCTAATAAATGATTCACAATTCTAATTTATGGTATCACGTAAATTTATTATTTAACTATATAACATAAAAAATACAATGATAATTTTAATATAAGGAAGTATTTATTTCGGACCGCGAGACTGGCTGAGTAAGTAAGTCGCAAAGGGCGTTATCAGGCCGTTAGAGGCGCGACAAAAAACATTATGTGGGGTACTTATTATATAAAAGTTTACAATTATAGGGACGAGTCTGCAACACTTTACCACAGGCAAAAAGAAGTCGTTATAAAAATGAAACGGCTCGGAGCAACCACCTAAACAGGTGCGCTGGATTGGATGGTATTAATAGTCCTGAAAAGGACTTTTTTTAAGATCAGTCGCAATGGTAGATTGACTGTTTAGCGATTACTGTCGCAACCACGTTGAATCCTGCGTGACCGGTGACAGTAGGATATAACCGCGTGTAGAGCCGCTGGTAATCGATCGATTTGCCCACGGTGCAACTGGTCTCGTGGTGCGTCAGCTAAGTATTCGGACTATATTGCTATATATTACGAACATGTTCAGTGGGGCCCATTATCTTCTTGAAGAATAAAATAAAAATAAAAATAAAAAAAATAAAATATCCGCTTGGCGGCTCTGCTGTCGTTTATCATCGTTCGTTTAGGACGATTACTTCACCAGGTTCGGTCGTCGTCTGGTTCGTGGTATGGGCTCTGGAATCAGGAATTCATCGGAGTCATCGCTGTATGCCTTGAAGTCTTCGTTTCAATATTGTTGCTTAGTATTTTTCTGTTTCTTCGGTTCCAATTACTGTTGGAAATTGATTTAAGAATGAGTGATCGTTCAATCAAATACACTCGTAATATACTACTCACCGTTCTGTAGCGTAAACATTCACGTTGGGAGGCCTATTTGCTTTTGCACGGTGTGTAACGTTATCCGTCCGGTATTTAAGTCAGAATAGTTGGATTAGTATATCCATGTGATCGAGATGATCATCGCTATCCAGAGATACTTTTTTTTTTAAGTGTTGTGTTACTAGATTATCGGTAGTTGGCCTTTGTAGTGTTGCATATTTCTGATTAGTCGGGTATGTCGTTCCGGCACGATATTGTCAAGTATTGTGACACATGTTGCCTACCCAATTTACATTCTTGCTTTGGCGATTATATAGTGTGGTGGCCCTGAAATCGGCCGTTTTCGTAGGTATATGCACTCCGTTACATACATTTATTGTTGTCAGAAATTTCCAATTATCTAGACAAGCTGGAGCTATATGCTTCAAGTCTTCTAATTTTTTGGAATCAGCCAAATAATTGGAAATGGTGGTTGATGTCTGGAAGGTTGGTAATGTTGGTTGGTGAAGAGTAGCATATATTGAGCTCTTCATCATTGTAGACTTATATTGAGATCAATTATTATTTGTTATTTCGTGTTCTCTAAAATCATTAATAACCTAATATTACACAAGAAGGTATGAGTATGCCAAAATATAAATTATTGTTATTAAAGAATTATTGAATAATTAATTATTCTACTTACTATTTCCTTAGTCGCATCTTCTTCTACTATACTAATCATGATTAGTAGAGTTAAATCGTGGTTACCATACTCGTGATTAATGAAACCGTGATTAACATGGTGAAATTCAAACCAAAGTTAATCATGATTAACTTTTAATCCCGATTGCGATAATAATAAAATTAAACGATAGATTTTTAACAATGGGTATTCTAAATTCCATACTCATCAGAAAAGATTGTACTTTTTACGATAGTACGGTCTCGGTTTCTAGAAATGTAATAACAGAACCACTGTAGCACTTCTACGTGCTCTGGTAACTTATACATTAAATATAGTACACGTAGATGACAGAACGATATAATACATAAGCAATACCAAAAGTATTACCATAACACCAAATCCAAATATGTATAATGAATAA
>VUJU01005867.1:2117-12196 GCA_009835225.1 Aphis craccivora
GTTAGAGTAAAATTTGTACAGTACCTTTTTTTTTAATTTATAATTTACAATGTTTGATTATTTTGTTTAATCTGAACAAATAAATAAATTCATTAATTCGGACAATCTAGAGCCCCAATTAGTCCGGATTAATGATGTTTTAGTGTAGTATATTATATTATGTGTATCAAGGCCGTATTTGAGGATGTTTGTGGATTTAAACCTCATCACAAAATTTCTTGAAAATTAAATTGTATTTTTCTTAATTAGGTATAATAAAGCAGAAATTGCTTAGAAATATATTTCCTAATGACTATACTCGTATAGTTGTATTACATACGGTATATATTATACAACTATAGAGTGACCACCACATGTTGGCTGGTACGATAATTTTTATCGTTAATTTAAACTTCGTGTTTAAGTGTTTTATCATCATTAACATAATTAACATTAAATATTCAATTAATTAAGTATATGATGGAATCGTTGAAATTTTTTTAAACTTTTTTTGAGTTATTTATAGACCACTGAAATTTTCGATTTTTATGAGAATTTTTTTTTGAAGAGTCGATAAAAAAATTTTAGATATCCAAACAATTTTGAAAATTTAATACAAGGTTCCTTATGAGTTGTTCTTATTGTAGCTAAAAAAAAATTAAAAATCGTTAGTCACAATTTTTCTATAAGCGTTTATAGTTCAAATTTTTACAAAATCTGTCGAAAACGCGAAAATTTGAAAGTAATTTTGAAGTTGAAAAAAAATAACAAAAAAAAACATAAAAATGTTAGTGTTTTTAACTATGGATTAAAAATACAACACTAAGTTTTCTTTCAAGTAGCTATAGAGAAAACTCAAAGCATCATTATAGGAAAAATTTTAAGTGCGTTTGATTTTTAAAGTTTTACGAAATAGCGTAACAATAAAGATTTATCCTCAAACGATTTTAAATATTTGTTTTTCTTCATAAAGTATAAGTCGTAGATACTTGAAAATTTTACCAGTTATTTAGATTGGCATTTTCTTTACATGATTTAATTTTCAAAATATTTTGACTTTTGAGCTATTTATAGACTACTGAAATTTTCAATTTTTCTGAAAAATTTTTTTGAAGTGTCCATAAAATTTTTTTGACACAATAAAAATACTTGAAAATTTAATACAATTTTTTTTTTATTTGCATTTGAAGTTCAAATATTGACAAAAATTCATCAAAACCATGAATATTTGCAAATTATTTTGTAGGTATAATTCATAAAAAATTTTGTATAAGAAGCTTAGAACTGAAAATTTAATACGAGATTTTCCATAAGTTTAGCTTGTAATAATTATAAAAGAACTTAAATTTTGATGTATTCAGGCCATTAAAACATAAACCACCTTTTTCACCAACCATTCGAAATGATATCATAGGCTGACAAATCATCTTCGTTCAGAATCGTTTTTTGTATATAATGATACCTATCATTGGATTCAAATTTAACACTCTTATAATAAATAATAGTGATCTAAACGGCACCTAATGTACAACAGAGCGGTACCCACTTACCCGCTTTTTTAATTCTAATTTTATCAAGAGATCATCAGAAAAATTTACTGAAATATTATAGATATTAATACATATAAGTACTTGTTTATTATTGTCCCACCCCCAACCGATTTGCCTATATATTCAACCAACCACCAGACACCTAACATCAGCAATCTGTAATCTAAAATTAAAAATTTCAATATTTCTCTGTATATCTATGATTTACAAGTATATAAATTTCACTAATTACAAAATAGGTAATATCATTAGGTATTAAAGTAATACGCATACTTCCAACTTATAAATAAATGTTGAAAATCATTAATTTAGTCACTATTTTCATTTATATTCTAACTATTTGGATTTGGATTGAAATATTTCAATTTAAAATGTATTATTGCGTCGTATAGTTTTTTTATTATTTTTAATAATTAATTTCTTCTTAAATTTTAATATTTCTACTCCCTCATCCAAGATTTTTTTACTACTTACAACTATTGAATATAGTATCAAGTTAAATGAAATAAAACCATAGGACATAGATTAAACATGCAAGTAAGTTATTTAATCTATGATAAGACTTCAATTTATACCTTTAGTATAAAATAAAGAAATTACGCCTTGTATACTGATGACATTTTTATCACAATTTTTATATTTACGTACCTATACAATTATTATTGTACATGGATATTTGTAAATGTATAATATATGTTGATGTTAGTTACTGTTGATATTTTATGCTTCGAGAAGTATATATAGTATAAGTATTATAAGTAGTATAGATATATAACTTAACTGTAGAAGCATATAGTATCTAAGTATGTTACATTATTAAATACTACTAATTAAAAAACGAATTAGTAGGTAACTTAGTTGTTAGTTGGTAACAGGCGCGTATCCAAAACACATTTACGGGGGGTAGGGCATTTTGAATAAAATTTCGCTAAAAACGCTATCGACAAAACAATGCAGATATACCTATATACAGTGTCTACGGGGGGGAGACATTCCCCCCTCCCTTGGATCCGTGACTGGTTGGTAAGTACTTATGCGCCTATACCTATATTGAATTTTTTGAGAGAATTATTCAGTACCTACCTATTTACTATTAAACTATTACATATACGCTATCAAATAAAATAGGTATATCTTGTATGTAAGTTAATAAAAGGTATTTGTGCCAATTTAGTGTTTATAATGATTTGAAATAAATCTGTAGAATGAAAACTTGCAGTTTTAAAATTGATTGGAAAATAGTTGAAAATAGTGTTTATATTTTATATTTTAGCATAATAGTTCTAAATTTTAAATAAATGATATACCTATTAGAATTAGACACTTACTCACTGTTGCCCTTGATAAATCAGGCTGTGACAAGGCTTCGGCTAGTCCATTTTTTGTTTCTTGGTTTGAATTTTTTGAACCAAAACTAACAAATTGAGTTTGCGTTTGACCTTGATATCGTTTTTTATCTGTTGAACGTTTTGATCTATTAAAACGTTTATTATTGAAGTTACTCAAAATAATGATTTTATCTTTGCAAAAGTTTCTTAAATTTTCGCCAATAATTTCAATCATCTATTTTAAAAAAAAAACAATAAAATATTACATTAAAAAGAATCTAATTCTTTGTATTTGTTTTATAGCTAAGTAAAAAATTTTTTTTACCTCATCTTCAGTCAATTCCATATTTTGGTCGTAATTATTATTAAAATTTAAAATTTTTGTTTGATCATCCACTAGTTTTAAAATACACTCTCCGGTCATTTCATTTTTATGTGCAAATATTTTCTGAAATAATTATAATAATGCATATATTGAAAATTATAATATCAACTAATTAAACTATAAATTAAAAATAAAACTTAATTATAACCTATGTATAGTTTGTTTAGTCAACAATTTAAAACATTATTTTCCTATTAGTGTATATAATGAATTTATGTTTTTACATGGGGAAGATTTAATTCAAAAAGGTACATATATTAGCGAGAATCATAAGGGTGCTAAGTATATTTGATACCCTAAATTTTAATGCTTCAGCCCTATCTAGTACAGGGGTGCCAAAAATTACCTTTTTTTTTTATCGAGCATGCGCCATGACAATGTCTTTATATTATATACCGGGGAGTGGCCAACTTGCGACTCTCGATAAAATTCTCGTAATTTTATTGTATAATTAATGTATTAATATAAAAAAGGTAAACGAATTTATCTAATTTGTATCTAATAAAAATAATATATGGCTCTGTGCGGTGCTGTGGCAACATCATGAACTTAGTAAGTAACATCTTGCACTGCCGATATAATATAGGTATATGAGTACAATATATGTAATAAAACTATTTTAATTTTTTGCATGTCTTCATAAATTTGAAACGGGATACCTTATTGATAATTATAATACAGTGGATTCAGGCGATTCAGCTTAATATGGGCAGATTGGAACCTACCCTATTTACCCATATTAAGCGGTTGCTCATAAAAACCGTATTAGTTCGAAAATACAACAATTTATATTTAAAAAAGTTTTTATATCCACATGTAAATCATACAATTGATAAAAATGTTAAATTACTGCATAAATAATAAAACTAAATAAAATTACTATTTTGAGGTGAACTTAAATGGTAATGGCGGTAATGCTTTTTATAACTTTTGAGTTTCGATAAACACAATTTCATAGGTACAATGAAACCCGATTATATTAGTCGTTTTTAAATATGTATGTGTATATTATAATTGTCTATATTATACAGTTTTTTTAACCTTGTTAAATACATTTGTATTGGAACAAGACCATTTAAACCATATTACGCGAGGTTAGGTTAACCTGCAGTGCCTACATTAGGCGGAATCCACTGTAGTTGGAATAAATTTATACGTAATACTAATGGAGATGCGCTTGTAAATTGGTATGTGTGCACTATATACATATTGTCTATAGGAAAATGTATATGTTTTGTGCAATTGTGTTTATAAAATATCTGCTACTTTACATTTATAAACTAGGTATGTTTTTATTGTAAAGATTAGAGTAAACAATTATCAAACCCTAAAATATTTAAGAAGGAAATAGTAAATTTGATTAGATTGTAAGTATAATTTTACTTGTGAGCGAAGCGAACCGTTTTTTCTGTAAGTTACCTTTTTAGGCTGGTCAAAACTTAGCCCCCTCTATTAAAAACTAAAATTATGTCATTAAGTCCCTAACGTATCTGCTTCCTCAATAACTCGTTTGGCCCACTAATATTACGTATATACAAAACGAATTAAAGAAGGTTAGTAAAAAATACATACAAACACAGAATCATACGATGGAATAGATATTTGAATGGTAGCTATATATATATATATTTATCAATGATTTGTTTTTACTTACTTTTTCTTTATCGAACAATTCTGTATTGTAAATTGGTGATGATGTGCCAATATCGTTTGTAATTTTTGTTAACATTGAATCATTCTGAAAAAAAATGTTGCCTTATAACTTTTTTTGAAACAAAAAGTATTAAAAATGATGAAGATATTACATTGTACCTATTGTTAATCTTAATTATTTATTTATAATAATTTATATGGTTATCCGTTAGGTTAAATAGGTAAGGACATTAAGGTTAAATCAGGTATAGTATACTGCTTAATCTAGGCTCCACTTTGTAAACTTCTATGTTTTGTATATATATATAATGTATATATAATTTATAATTATAGTTAAAAATTAACTATTAATGCTAGATACCTATTTATAGTTTACCAACTAAATTTTAATGTCCATTAAATATTTAAATGTTACCTTATTAGATTAAATTTTACAATGAAATAATAACTACTCAATTGTATTTAAATTTATGTTTAACAAAATTATAAATCGAGTAATAATTAAATCGTTCTTAATACCTGTTGGCTGTTATGTATATATTTTGAAAAATATATTTAAGTAATAAATACGGAACATTACCTATAAATTATAATATACCAACAATTTTTCTGTCAAGATTACTGTATTACTTCGTAAAAAATATAATAATTTAGTATCTACCTAATTTATTAAAATACATATTTGTGTATCTACATTCAAAGAAGTACACTATATAAACCTATCGTTAACCGACTAACCTATCGCTATAAATAATACTTAGGTATTTCTTACGTTTGTTTAAATTACAATTTTAAAATTAATTTAATATGTGTACCTATATATCTAGGTAGTACGTACTTATTAAATTGAATATTATTGTATAATTGTATATTCTTATTATAAAATTGTTAAAAATAAATTTAAATTAATATTATCATGTAAATATATATTTTTTGTCTTATTATATAATAAGTATTTATTAGGTATATATTATCATTGATTATAAATACTAGTATTTATAATCATTAATATTACATATAAGGAATTTACATAGTTTTATACACATTTATACCTATATTTAAAATACCATTAAAATAAAAATGTTCTATATTTTACCTTTGATTTAATATCATTATTAGAATCATAAAAACCCTGAGATATAGCTATACAAGTTATGAACACATATAAAAAACACGAAGTAAACATTATGACAAAATTAATTTAAACAACTGAAAAATAATTATATCAACATCACATGTATTCATCAACGACTATTTTGAACATCGAACGACAAACGCCCGAATGTCTGAAGAGTGGATTTTATTTTTTGTTAAATGAGTTCTTATAAAATTATTAAAACATCTGCGAGTTTTAGCAGAAGGGAGAGTGTAATAAACATGTATACACGGTGTTTCGAATGTCGCCTACTAAAAATAATAATTTAATATTAAGGATTAATTTTTCACTGTTCCAAACTAGGTGGTACACTATACTCGTATATTAGTGTATTTTATTGTTATTCAACAACTAACAAGACTTTTAAATTAATTTGTATAATTATATTATTTAACTTTAAATATATTTAACTTAGATATAATTTAGCAATCATATAGAGAATAAGTTCATTTCATGAATCGTTTTATAGAGGTTCAAATATGAAAAATATTACAGAATGCCATTTTTTTCTAACATTTATATAAATTACTTACCTATAGGTATCATATATATTACGTCATATTGAATTTTAATTAATCTCACTTTATCTGATCCTAAATAAATATAAGTTTGTGTTTTACAAAACATTATAGTATATTTTCTTTAATAATAATCACCATAATGGACAATAAGTGTTAGGTGAACTCTATTTCAAACATATTTTATATACAATACTAGGTATCCTATTCCTCTTAAATTCATAATAGGTAAGCACATTTAAAAAATGAAAATATTTTTAGTATTGGATTTGATAGGTCAATTATATTACTTGTTTTTATAAGGAATTTTGTTTTAAATCATCCTGTAGATATATTTAATATTTGTCGCATCATATGCATGTTATTTTACCGCTAACCTATTTTTTTGTTGACAGTCTGATGTCAAATCGATTAGGGTCAAAGGCCATTTACTAATTTCCAAACTTTATACTAGAACATTTTGTTTAATGCCAAAGAAAGATGATTCATTATGGTACCTATCAATAGACTAATTGCTTAATGTTATTATTGTGAATATATCTACCTTTATTTTGCTTCACTTATAACTTATTATACAATTATAGGTATGTACTATCGTAAAATATATAAGTATTATATATAAGATAAAGATATAACATGATATTACACGTAAATTACGTTTCAATTTATTTTATAAATTAAATTCTCACAATGTCTTTAAATTAAAAGAAAGGTATATAGGTTATGGAAATATTTTAAGAAATTATATAATGACGCATATGAATATCTGGCAAATTAATCATTCGCGTCCATACGCGCCACTACTAAATAAGTGACCCAAAATCTTATGTAAGACGGGGAAAAAAATTAAAATTAAAATGAAATGAATCGAAAGAAGTTAACTTACCGCTGTCGTAGATTTTAATGACCGAGAACAAAAAAAAAACTAATAGAATTAGCAGCCTTGTGCGAATTTAATTAATCCGGCTAGACGCTGCCTGCCTTTCAATAAGAACAACAATTTGTTTTCGTCTCGGTCCATATCACGTGCTTAAGAACTATGGGGTCCTTGCAGTAAAGATCATAAATCTGATTCTTTGAACACTCGCATATCAATAGACTCGTCCGTTCAAAAACGAATACGTAGGTATTATGTTTAATCGTTGCATAGGTTTTAGGCATGTCTTCTTTATAGTTTCCAAAATGATTATAGCTTTCCAGATGAGTAGATAGGTAGTAGATTATATAGGTACTATATTATAATTAATATGCACCCCCAAACTCAATCGGCAAACTGAAAAATTATAACAATCAACATTTTTTTTTTGTCTATACAATGGAACACAAACATTTCCTATACTTTACACTAAATATATGTATTTATTTATATGAGCAATAGGTCTGATAGAGGTTCCTATAATACGCATGCTTAGTATAACCAATACACACTATTACTTTATACATATAGATATCTACGTGCAGTACACGGTATAGGTAAAATAAATTGTTTTTTTACAATCGATAACCAAGTCCAAAAGGTTAGTCGCCGAGGTTATCGCGGGTCTTGGTCTCCGTGCTGACTTAAAATTACGCGTATTAGTTACGTCCTTCGCATTCACGAATTGCGTTCTATTGTTTATTGTCATAAGCTGCAAATACTCCTTATATCAACCTGTTTTGATTTATCATTCACACCTCACACGATTCGATCATGTCGAAGGTATCGTACACAATCATTCTGTCCGTGGCCGCATTGTGCTCTCTATCCATAGCGGCTCCAGATGACATCTACCGCGATAAGGAGAACGTGCTGCAAGCCAACGATTTTGGAAACGAAGAAGTCAAAGAATCCAATCTGAGTGAGTGAACAGAAAATTTAATTTTTTATAATTTAATCATAATATGTGAGGTATTATAATTATTATATTATTTGTTTATACTACTCGAGTTTTGATATTAGGCACCACTTATAATAAGTAATAACTATTCATTTATTATTTATTGATGTATCGTACCTATATGACGAAAAACATAACTGTACAGTCAAACATTTCAGTTAAAAATTAAATTTCTTTCTTTCTCGAACAATGCATAATGTATGATAAGGCTATCATATGTAAATACAAAGCTTAAATCTGTAATTTATTAATAATATTAACAAGTAGAATTAATTATAATAATATTAGTGATTACTGATTAGTAAATCAGTCTGTGTATTTATGTTTCCTCTATGACCTATTGAGGTTTGCAAATAATCTAAGTAAAACCACAGTAGGTATTTGCATAAATTGATGAATAAATTATTTGACTCAATAGGTACTAGTGAATAATCCTATTAGGAATTATATGAAATATTATTTTGGTTGACTGAGCTATTACATCACACCATAATTGAAGGCCTCATTAATCCTTAATATCTATCTATGCATATAAAATATAGGCTCTATTTTGAGAACAGTTTTCGATTAACGCTATTTATATAGATGGTATTCTTTAAGATAAATACTCATTACTCATCTTCTTAAAATTTTTTTAATGTTTTTACAAATATTTTTTGATATATTTTGAAATTATTGGAAAACAAAATTAATGAGAATAATAAGTAGACAAGTGGGTACCCCGCTCTGCTGTACATTAGATGTCGAGTGGGTTATTAATAGGTATATGGGTGTGTTAAATTTGAATTCAATGTTATATCATTGTACACGTTTATACGTCTGTAATATCACTAAGTATATGATACATATATTTTTAGATTCTGAACGAAGTGAAGAATGTATTGATTTTACAATGATGTGTGTTTTTTTTTGTTTTTTACGTTTTTCAGCATAACTAGTCGAAATAATGCTCCAATTTCAAACTACGGGGGTGGTTTCCGATGTAAAAGTGATTATCCTTAGTGCATTATAGAGGTCAAAAGTTAACATTTTCCAACAGTTTTCGAAATAAATCGAGAAAAACAAAAAAAAAATGATGGAAAAACTGGAATTTTTACGCAAAACCAGTTTTCGACCAAATCGATTTTTTTTATGGTTGTATTTCAAAAACTAATCACTGTAAATACTTGAAATTTTCACCAAATGTTTATGTCAGTTTTATCTATATACAGTTAAATTTTCATAAAATTTTGACTTTTTTTGAGTTATTTATAGACCACAGAAATTTTCGATTTTTTTTGAGAAATTTTTTTTAAAGTGTCGATAAAAAAATTTTGGATGACCAAAACGTTTTGAAAATTTAATACAAGGTTCCTTATGAGTTGTTTTTATTGTAGCTACAAAAAATTGAAAATCGTTAGTCACAATTTTTTTTATAAGCGTTTATAGTTTAAATTTTTACGAAATCTGTCGAAAACGCGAAAATTTGTAAGTAATTTTGAAGTTGAAAAATCGTAAAATTGTTTGTGTTTATAACTTAGGATTACAATTATAACACTAAGTTTTCCATAAGTTTTCCTTCAAGTAGCTATAGAGAAAACTCGTAACATCATTATAGGAAAAATTTTAAGTGCGTTTGAATTTTAAATTTTTA